>OX419602.1:8489905-8596108 GCA_948473455.1 Teleiodes luculella
AAGACCACCACCAATCAAAAATTGGCCAATCACAAGCCTCGATTTTAGTGCGGAGATTGGCGCTAATAATCTACCAATCATAACACCGACATCCGACCAATAATCAAGAAGTTACTCATGGCGCGAATTTAACTGACAGATATTTAGTGTTGCCATGTCAATTTCCAAAAATTGATCACAAATTGGTAAATCAACAAAAGTTAAAAAGCAACCTAACAGGAGTATGCGATTACCATCAACAAAATGTGGTGTGTGCCTCAGGTGATAAAGGGCACGCACTTCCGCAAGCTGTCGCGCGCGGCGGCCCCCGACACGTACGTAAAGCTGGTGCTGCTGAGCCCGCTGGGCATGGAGCTGGGCCGCGCCAAGTCCACCACGCGCCGCGCACGCTCCAACCCCCTCTACAAGGAACTCTTCATCTTCCAGGTATACTATAGCGTGCATGCGTCCTACTGTTAACAAATCGATTTGTGAGAGTTCACCCCTTATAATATCACTATCACTATCACTACATAGTATAAAACAAAATCGCTTTCTCTGTCCCTATGTCCCTATGTATTCTTAAATCTTTAAAACTACGCAACGGATTTGATGCGGTTTTTTTTAATAGATAGTGATTCAAGAGGAAGGTTTATATGTATAATACATGCATAATATACTGAAGGATAACCCACAATTACCATTTTCCCGTGCGGAGCCGGGGCGGGTCGCTATTATAAATAAACTAGCGATCCGCCCCGGCTCCGCACGGGAAAATGGTTATTGTGGTTTGTCCTTAAGTATACACCGTGCTTTTTTAACCGTCTTACAAACGAAGCCCAATGTATATGCCCGAGATATAGCTTTCGTGCTGGCAGCCTCTTTCCGCGTTTCTGGCTATTTAAATATGAAAAGTAATATCGTTTGAATTTGGCGGCTGCCACCACAGACGCCCGCAACTCCAGCTGCGAGCTGGTCTTTGTAATGCTTCTTCACTACATAGTATAAAACAAAGTCGCTTTCTCTGTCCCTATGTCGTTATATCCCTATGTATGCTTAAATCTTTAAAAGTACACAACGGATTTTGATGCGGTTTTTTTTTAATAGATAGAATTATTCAAGAGGAAGGTTTATTGTATAATACTTGCATAATATACTTACGGATAACCCACAATAACCATTTTCCCGTGCGGAGCCGGGGCGGGTAGCTAGTCATCAAGAAATAATTTGGAAGTCCAGTACCTCGTTTTTGTGGCGAGGAAAATCAACGACAGGATAGTGCTGCTGAGGGCACTACGAAGACACCTATCCGTAGCCTGGTTGGTAGTACGCCTGCCTTCGAAGCACAGGGTTGCGGGTTTGAATCCCAGCAAACATTCGTGTGATGCACCCAGTTTACCCTTACTAGAGCTGAGAGAGAATATAATTGAACATAGAGATACAAACCGTTTTATAGTGCTACGTGTTGAAGATGCAAGATACTTTTATATTACTTGCTAAAATACAAAAGTACAAAGTTTTAAATTATTTTTTAAGATAATCCTAACCTAACCCAACCTATATCGTAATCTGCCGATCAGAACTCGGCGGCGTAAAAATTCTGAAGTTCTATCTTTTACCACTATCAAAAGAATGATGTTTCAACGGCGATTTGTCCCAGGTGGCGCTGTTCCAGCTGACCGAGGTGACCCTGATGGTGTCGGTGTGGTGGCGGCGCAGCGTGAAGCGCAACGAGATGGTGGGCTGGTTCGCACTGGGCCACTCGCCCTCCGGCCGGGACGAACAGCGCCACTGGCAGGAACTCACCGAGCGACCCTCCGAACAGGTATCTGTCACACCTGGAACGTGTGAAACAAAGAGGTGACCCGCTCCCGTAACATAAAGTGCTATTTAACTGTCATAAAGTTGCGAGAATCTCGCCATATTGAAATATCCTCCAATAGGATAAGAGAATACGCACGACAAGATTATGTCTGTCACTCGTGGACGGGCATGTTAGACGGCCTGCTTTAACAAAAAGAACTATGCTGCCACCCTTAAAACCGGCCTGGTGATATCACATCTGTAAAACGCCCTTGGTACACCCAGGTGAACTAATGGGGTGAACCACGGGTTGGGAGTGGTATGTCACCCTTAACAATGCCTCGTTTAAATTTCTTCCTTAAGCCCCGTAACTCCAGACATAGCCAGGGAAATTCAGACGCGTATTCCGCGTTAAGGTTGTACGCAGGGATATTGGCTTGCAATTTCTCCGGTCCTCTTAGGTTTTCGGAAACTAGTAGTTCTACCTGCATCCCGCCTCATAGCACACTAGGTCATCAGCGGCATCTGCGATACTGGCATGAATATCTAAAATTAATGAAATAGGGCTACACCTTCATACCTATAGGTTTATTACCTTGACATTGGCACTGGGCGGTCACTCCATACAGAAAACGCAATTCGACAATCTGCTTCTTTTTTAATAACAACTGAATATCAACTACAAGTCAATGGCGCTAGGCGCTATGTAAAACACCCCCGAACACCACCGGCGGAGTCCCGCGGTGTCTGCGGGGTGCGGGGCGTGGGGCGCTATATCGGGCGGGAAACTCATTTTGGCGAGGGGGGTGAGTGTCCTTTCTGTACGGGTTAGTACTATTATTTTATTCTGTGACATTGGCCTGCCGCTGTTGCTGACGCGACCGTCGTCCGCAGGTGCAGCGCTGGCACGTGCTTCTGGACTCCTGACGAGCATCCACTTAGCGCGACGCCGACCCGCCGGCGTGAACCCCGCACTGGTTTGTCTGTCGTCCCCCCGAGGACCGCCACGTCACCCGTATGTACGTCTCTTTCTGACACGGCGGCGACTGTTCGGTCTCTTTCACCCAAAGTTTCAAAGCGGAACTAAGACGCTCGTTTAAAAGTCTGCTCTCTGACTGAACGGCGTCTGATTGATAAATACGATATTTGCTACGAATGTATTCGTAGTGTTTTGGCGACTCTTTCGCCTTTTACGACAGGTTTTCCCTCGAGTTTGGAGAGAGATTTAAAAACAATGATAGAAGGTGCAGTTCAAAACTTTTGAATTGTTATCAACCTTGGAAGACAGTGCTATGCTCTCTTGTATAATTTCAAATTTGTTTTCGTAACGGTACGTAACTGCACCTATTTATTCATTATGTATACGTCTGGTCTGATAAACCTTGATAATGGAATGAGGAGGGAAAACTGAACTGTCCGGCAATTGTAAGATCTCAAAGATCTTTTCTTTTGTAAAATAGATGTTGGTTGATGGTTTGTTGTAATTTCGGTGCGTGTTGACTATTGATGTATTGTTCTCGCACCAAGAAAAGGCCTTCTAATGACACACGGTCCACTGTTTTGTGTGTTTTATATAGCTTAGCATGTAACAACAAGTATAAGAAATTGAAAAACGATGACGGTAAAGTACCTAGTGCACGTATGCAATATTCCGTTTATCGAAATAATAATTCTACTCTTAAAATCCAGTATTCCAATATATTTATGGTGTGGGTTTATGAAGAAAATCTGAGATGTTTACCTAATTAAAGACAAAAACCAACTGTACCTAATTGGTTTATGAAGGCACGCACATTTCTGACTGATGAAAGTTTTGATGTAGTAAATATAAGAATTTATATATAAAAAGAAAATAAAAGTTATAAAAAAATAAGACGCATGTCTACTTTCCAAAAACATTGTACTGTATTTTTACGTATAAAATGCGTATTTAATGGAATTGTATTCCTGGTAACTAGTTGTTCTAAGGTGTTCTAAACTGTACTGTTGTTTGGTTCAGAGATTTGAGTGTTTTGTAAAACGTAGAATTTATACGACGGAGCGCACAAGCCACGTGAGATGTAGAATTACTAGTGAAGGGACATTATTGACATTTAGACATGCTAACATTAAGGCGAAAAACACAAACACAAGGCGTGGTTTGTCGCCTCGATAGATAAGCGACACGCGACACCGTTTGTTCTCCGCCTAACAGGAATACTCAGCTATATAAAATATTCGTAATAAAACTTGCTTTTCACATAAGTTCGTGATTAACATGTTCTTAAAACTGTAATAGTTCTATTCATGAATAAATACTACCATATACATAAATAGCATGCGTAATCTACATTAGAAATTTGTAATTTTCTATATGAAGCTTGTACTTAATAAGAAAATTGGTGGAATATTAAATATTTATCAAACCTACATAAAGCTTTGCATAGCTAAAGAATACTAATAATTTTCAGAACCCATAGATTACCTGCATTTATTAGATACTTCTACCATATATATGCGAATATACTGCAAGCTATACCACTTGCCTTTGTTTTAAAAAAAATATACATTTCGTTATGGTAATTAGTAAAAGTACTCAAAATTATGTAAAGTATTAATGATGGATAGGATATGGCCCCAAGTTACTTGAAATGACCTTTCGAATGCGATCAATTTTAGTAGTCAAAATTTTACTACTATAGGTAATTAATTCGATTATTTCATTAGTTTTTTTATATTTATTTCGCTAACACGTATACTTTAGCTTGCTTAAAGTGACTTTATGTATTAATAAGTGCTTAGGTTCTATCAATACAAGCGACGAAGTGGAAACTTTTGATGAGTAGGTATGGAGAGATATTTTTATTTATAATATAGGGGTTTTGTTATGTGCTCAACATATTATTTGAAATAATATTAAGAACCTTTTAGAAGATTGTTTTATGATGGTAGGTAGGTACCTAATTTGTTTTTATTATGAGTTGATATTTTTATTATTTAGTTAGATAGGTAGGAATACTTAGAATGTTTGATGTTTAAATTTATTGTGCTTAATATAAAATTTACGAAAATCTCAGTTCAGCTTAAAATTGACCAATGTATATATTAAGATACACATCCCTACCAAACTTGACGTTTTGATATATAAATAGTATTAAACTATTGAATTTTGTAGTTGTTAATATTATATACTGACAAATGTTTATGATATTCAATCGTTACATTAGTTCCTTTGTCTATCCGGGTTTCAATTGCTTTCGAATTCTACTTATATTACAATTACCTACTGTATGTACCCTGTCAATATCTGCATACTCATTAAATACACAACGCGCCATTCGCGTAATGTATAATGAGTAATGTATATAGCTCACATAATGTACCTGTAATCAAAATTATCAACTTAATTATATTTATAAAATCCAACTAGAAGCCAAAACAGTACCTGCCCATTTTAAACAGAGACTATTTACTAAAAGGAAAATAATTAAATTGTTACCAACGTACATTAAACCATGCGTAATATATCTAAATGTATATATTTCTATTGGTGGTAATTTGATGTATCTATACAATTAGATTATGTTAGTTAGTATTTGATTAGGTATGTTATATATTATACATACATCTAATATGTATTGTCTTGCATTGCTGTTCTACAGCCTAACCTTATTTATAATTTAATTAGGCTGACTGAAAATTATTTGCTGAATTAAATATGGAACTTTTTCTTAAATGTAAAACATTGAAAATATGTAAGTAGATACATAAAATTACTGTCCAATATTTATGCTGTTACTAAATAATTTATTTACACTTAATAGAGTTTTTAATACCTCCTCTTTATTATTCCATATAATATTAATAAAAGCTCTACATGCTTAACTGAAATAAATATGTACTATATTACTTTAAATTATTATTTATAAATACTGTATGTATGCCGTTTGAAAAATTCTGCTCGCTCTAGTATTAATTCTGATAATATTATAATTATATTTATCCACTTCAATTCCATACAATAACTTTCATCAATAACTAACTCAATCTGATAAACAACGGACAATTTATTGATATTAAAGGAATATTCGTGTATGGACATTTTCAATAAATCACTTTATACATTTTTCCTAAAATTGCGTTTTATTTATTGTTTTAAAATGCGACCCTTTGTGTACTTGTCTGGACACTAACATTAACATTTAAATAAATAATGATAGCAAGGTTAATTAGTGTAGCTGTAGCGTGATCAACTATTTTACATGAAACCTTAAACTGTAATTATCAATCTAAAACATATATCCTGCAGTATATAGGATGGAAGGATAGGAAATGAAATTTATTATAAAACATTACACAAAATATTCACATAAATAATAAAGACATGTGCAGCGCAATATTGTGTCAAGGTTTGTTTGCTTATCAAACTATACAAACCCTGGTGTCAGAATAGGCTATTTGACAATGCGAAAAATAAAATGTTAATTACTGTAATCAGTATGTAATGTAAGTTTAAAAATGGATATTTACTATGGGAAGTTGAAAATAATAATTAATTTATGTAAAAATCCGTAAATAAAAATGTATTTTTTTGGCGTTTGTCACGTGACTCAAAACGCTCCTGTTTGGTCGGGTATAGGACATATGTCACTAGCCAGTAAACATCGTTTTCTACTTAAGCAACTTGTAGTAGTAGTACTGGCTAGTGACGTCACCGATGCCATTGCGACGCCATATTGTCAAAGTAGCGTTTTGGCGCGCTACTTAAATATTGAATTTTTATTTTGATATTTTTCAGGAAATATGTACCAGAATTAAAAAATACAACTATTACTGGGATCCACAAACTCTACTGAATAATAAAAAATATATTTTAAAAACCAGTCAAATAGCCTATTATTGAACCGCCGAAGGCTTCATTGCAGCAATGAAAAGGTTTCAGCATGCCAGTGGACATTGATTGGAAGATCTTGCGACATCAGGGTACATAAATAAAAAAATGCGCTAAAAATGTCATATTAATTGAGTATCGGATGCAAGAAAAACGGCATCAACGTAACTATTAAATAAAAAATTGCAACTCTTTGAAACATTCTGTATACGATGGATGCAGCAATCATAGTACTATGTTTATACTACTACGTAGAATTAATTCGTCCCGTCAAAATAATAGATACTACTTCAGCCTAAAGCTCTAGTCCACCTAGACATACAATAGGTGTAGTCGTGATGATAGGGGGCTTGCGAACCTTATTCCGCCGGTTCTGCCTAGACGGCACAGTCTTGGGGCTCAAATACTTTTATCTATTCCCAGATAAATGCTCTAGGTGAGTTCAAAGTATACTACATTTTTAAAACAATAATTTCTTCTAATAAGTAATTATTTACACGAATTTGCTACGGCGGCGTAGCACTTCACTTTCTTCTTTTTAGGCGGTCGTCAATTAGGTATAGACATAATAATATAATTTATTGACGGTGAGATGGAGATGTGACCGTACATAAATTGTTATCTTTACGTCTATACACAAAAATGCATGAATTTTGACTAAGAGAACAAAAGTCTACAACTGCTACGTGCTGCTACGGCGTAGCAAATTCGTAGTAAGCATCGTATACTTGATAGATATATTATGCCGTGTTAGTAAGGACCACAAAAGATGTCTAAAAAAATGGTGAGCCGTCACGGGATGGTGTGAAATATTCTCTTATTAGTTTAATAATATTTTAAGTTATTTCAATCATACTTTACCTTTTTAGTACTAAACGAATATACACTTTATTAGTGGTACTTAGAGTATAGTTTTCCTTAGTAAGCATAGCGTGGCGACCGACGCCACGCCAATAATCAGTTTCACATCAAAAGTGGTCGACTTTTTAGACAAGCATTTAACGAGTGTTTAACTTTTTATAGTAAACTAGCTTTCCGCCCACGTTAACAGTTTTTCCTGTGGGAATGAGGCATTTTCCGTGGTAAAATGTACCCTATGTTACTCAGGGTAAATGAGGCTTTCTAATGGTGAAAGATTTTTTGAAATCGGTTCAGTAGTTTTCGAGTTTATTCATTACAAACACACACACACACAAATACAAATCTTTCCTCTTTATAATATTAGTAGGTATGATAAAACCTTGTTTCAAGCGTAAAAAAACATTTCATATATCCAGGTTATTCTGGCTGATATGGGTGTTGTTTCTCCTGCAATTCGGCGGGGTGCTGACGTACGCCCTCTACCGGCGGTTCGAGGCGCTGCCCACGCGCATCACGATCGAGAACCAGTTCGAACCGGTGGCCTCGCTGCCCTTCCCCGCCATCACCCTCTGCAGCCCCAACCAGATGACCATTAGCGGAGTGAAGCATTTCGATAAGACCTTGGTGTAAGACCTAGTGTTATCCATATATGAAACCGCGTTTTCTCGCGTAAATAACTAAACAAAAGTTTGATAAGTTGTAGGGTTGTTAGTACTATGAATTCATCGAATATACTTTTTTTATCTTGATGTGCTTCTTTTTACTGAGGTCTGAGACACATTCCCACGGGATAAATAACCAGCTAACGACGAAAAGAAGGGTGTTATAAGTTGTGTGTGTCTGTCTGTCTGTCTGTCTGTGGCATCGTTGCTGCTAAACGGATGCGCTGATTTCTATCTAGTTTTTTTTTATTTGCAATGTGTCACAATCGAAATCGATTTTAGCTATGATGTTATCTACCATCCTGTGCACACTAACGGATATTTTTAAGGAAATAATTACTTAGTAGTACTTATTTCTCTAATAAAAAAGAAATGTCTTTTTGAAATTGATCTACGCTTGTGTCTAAAAGATGTTATTGCCTATTTTGGCAAGAAGTATTATACCATAACACAGTCATCTTAAAAGTATTTTCATTTTTTTTTCTATTCTGTCTACTCGTATCGTGAATGCAGGAACGGGAACCGCTCGGCGGACATGCCGAGCCTACTCCGCCAGCTGCTGGGCTTCTACTACTTCGTGAAGACTGACATCGACGACCTGACTCATCTGCAGAAGCTTATCGAGCTCAACAGATACACGGTAATATATGGCAACACCGCCCGAACTAAGGCCAGTTTATAATGGTAAACTTTATCAAGCTGTTTTAGGTTTAAATTAAGATTTCAAATAACTTTTAAAAGAAGCTTTATGGAAGATAACTTCCTTGGTATTAAGTGTTCAATAGAACCTACAGAATCACTCTGCAAAGTTAATGTATATCCTCAGGGACACGGTATAAGTATATTTAATTAATATTTTATCCGTAACAATTAAGCACAAATTATTTGAACAAAATGTGGGATAGTCGTAAGTTTTCGGGAGAATTCGGTTAGTATTTTTTAGAAATACCAACATTTACACTGACAGGTTACGATTCTTTCATCGTCGCTTAGTGTTAATCAAAGTTTCTATCAGTCTTTTACCTTCATCATCGTCATTGTTCCGACGGAACTTACTACTGCGACTGTATTATTTGAGGCATCCATCCATCTAAAACATATAGATAAAATATGCCCTTTGACTACAACCCGTCGGAAATATTTGCGCACCTCGCTGGAATGCGTTCCCTCACGCTCTCCCGCACCTCATCCCGTTTTCGCCTATCCAGTACGGGTGCGAACGCAAGCGCCGCCGACGCATGACGACAATAAGCCAGGTGGGCACTTGAGCACAGAAGAAAATAATAGTACTAACCCGTACAGAAGGACACTCACCCTCCCGCACTAAAATGAGTTCCCCGCCCGCCCGAGCTCCCCACCACGCCCCGCACCCCACAGGCGCCGCGGGACTCTGACAGGGGAGTTCCTTCAGGGGTGCGATTCAGCGTTTGACTTCTAATTGATATTCAGTTGTTATTCAAAAAGCAGTTGGTTGTCAAAACGCGTTTGCTGTATGGAGTGTCCGACTGTGACTTGGACAGATATTTCCGACGGATGTATTCGCGTGCTTGTTAGATAGCTACTTTCACTACTTATATGTATGTGTTTGGTACATGGTCTAAGAAAACAAGGTCTAACCATTGGATCACGTCATCTTGCGATGTTCGTCCTTGTAGATTGCGTGTTAATAGACAAGGATGAACAGCGCAAAATGACGTAGACTCGTGTCAGTCACGTGGTCACAGAAGAAAATAATAGTACTGTAACGTGGTGCATTACCATGCCACCTCGTTGCCTCATTCTTATCTCTATACCATTCTCGCCTAAATTCGAATATATTCAATTTTGGAATTCAGTCGACAATCATCCGTCATTTCATTCATTTTTTTACTCAGTTTTGGTTCACCCCTCGGCCATGTCGGCCGAGTTCTAAATTCTCGTCGTTTGTGATTTCCCTGTTTTGTAGTACTTTATATTTATTAAACCTTGTCGACAAGTTTATCAAGTTTATTACCAGTGTTTCTACTTCTCATCAATCTTCTTGTGCGCGCTCGCTGGCTCGCCCATACCTGGTGAGCCGCGGGTGTCACAGTACTAACCCGTACAGAAAGGACACTCACCCCCCTCGCCAAAATGAGTTCCCGCCCGATATAGCGCCCCACGCACCGCACCCCGCAGGCGCCGCGGGACTCCGCCGGTGGTGTTCGGGGGTGTTTTACATAGCGCCTAGCGCCACTGACTTGTAGTTGATATTCAGTTGTTATTCAAAAAGAAGTACGTTGTCAAAATGCGTTTTCCGTATGGAGTGACCGCCCAGTGACGTGGTCTAACGGTTAGACCTTGTTTTCTTAGTCCATGTGTTTGGTATGTTATGTGAGGTGCCCGAGGTGCTGACACTGCTGCCTCAAAGCTGCGAGCGGTTCCTGCGCATGTGCGTGTTCAACCGGGAGCCGTACCCGCGCTGCAAGGGCCTGTTCCGCCCGCTGCTCACCAAGCACGGCCTCTGCTGCGTCTTCAACAGCATCTACTACTATAAGGCTAATCGCAGGCAACTGTTGCTCATTATCATTCAATTTACTAGTCCGCTCTAAAAGCAAGTATGCAACATATCAACATCTTAGATACTTTTTATCCCGGAAAATTATAAGTTCCTGTGAGATAGTTAAGAAACTATGGTAACTCATACGGCTCAGCACATTGTACGGGCTTATCTCCGAAACTGTTAAAACGATTTGAATAAAGTTTAGCATGGTGATACCTTATGTCCCCGGTCAACATCTTGGATAGTTTTAATTGCAAAAATTAAAGGGTTCCCGTGGGATAGATAGTTAAAAATTACTACGGAAAAGTCGAAAAACAACGCGGGCGTAGCCGCGGGCAGGCAGCTAGTATTTTATAAAAATGTTTGATGGGTGTAAATAAGCAAATTTTTCGTTGGTTTATACACGCACTGCATACATAAACATATGAAATTAATTTGTTTGAAGATCCGTGTTGTTGTTTTTCGAAAGAGACATTTTGCGATGAAGTCCTTAATCCTTAATACAGTGTATTGTATGGCTCATGTTAGGAACGAGCGCGACCGTTCGTTCCGGCCGCACCTGGTGGGCGAGGCGGGGATGCACAACGGGCTGACCGTGGAGGCCGACTACGAGCCGCACGACGCCGTCAACTACACCGTGCAGTTCGCAGGCGCCACCAGGGTACATATCAATAATAATAATATGTGGGACATCTCACACACGGCCATCTGAACTCAAACTAGGCAGAGCCTGTACTATGGGTGCCAGACAGCTGATATAAATACATATATAAATATACAACAACCAGACACAGGGCAAACACAAGTGCTCTTCACACGATTTTTGCCCTGGGCGGGATTCGAACCCTCGACCCTGTGCTCAGTAGGCAGACGTACTACCAACTAGGCTACGGGGCCGTCAACAAATACCTCCTCTACAGTCTGACAAAAAAGTCTTGAAACTTAACTAATCTTACTTCTCAGAAATATCCATAAGTTAGAGCATGACAGCATGATATAAAATGGCAACACCAGGAAATGGCGCCCCTATTGATTTCACGGCTTTTTTCCCAGACAGATGTATGTACATCTACAGACGCTGTGAGATGCATCCGCAGATGGATCACCTCGAGCCGTCCACACGTCTTTAGGTCGATCAGCCTATGTTTATTCACGCTGATACTTCGGCGGACGTTTGCTCTAAAACTCTTTGTTCTGTGCCACAAAAACCGATAATAATCTAATTTAAGCTAGACGCATCTGCGGACGTTAAAATACGCGCATATTACCCCCTCCACCTACACTTTAGCGGACACAACCAAAGATGACGTCTGCAGATGCATCTGCTGAGGTGTGGAGGAATCGTAATAAAGTGTTACTTACACTGTATTACGATTGTTTGATTGTAGCTACGTAGCTAGAGCACAGAATACCAATAGTAGTCCCTAGAGTGATCAGGCATTTTCTGGGTGTGCACACTCGAATCTACCCTCGGCCTCATCTCGCCCGATGTATGAGCCTGATTTCACAACCCCATAACTTACTACTTAAGCACTTACTGAATGTTTAAGTGCATGCATGGATTAACGGCGTTGAGGAACTGAACATTCTTGAAAAAATTCAGCGTGTAAACTTTTTTTAAATGCATTTGTGTCCTTTAGGTATAACGTTTGCAATTTTTCATACATCACCATAAATCATAAAATAAAAAATACTTAGTTAGCCTATTTGCTGAACAAATGTCAGAGCATCATCAAAGGACATTGAATGAATCCACAGCATCTTATGGAAAGTATGTACTTAAAGCACAGAAGAAAATCAGAGTACTAACCCGTACAGAAAGGAACTCACCCCCCCGCGCCAAAATGAGTTCCCCGCCCGATATAGCGCCCCACGCCCCGCACCCCTCAGGCGCCGCAGGACTCTGCCTACTCTGGGGGGTGTTTTACATAGCGCCTAGCGCCATTGACTTGTAGTTGACATTCAGTTGTTATTCAAAAAGAAGAGCTTGTCAAAACGCGTTTTCTGTATGGAGTGACCGATCAGTGCTTAAAGTTTGCTACGTCTGGTTGGCTGCTTGGCCAGGTGATGTTTACGGACTGGATGGAGTTCCCGGCAGACGACGAGTCGACGCTGGTGGCGCCGAACACCGAGAGCTTCCACGTGATCAAGGCCACCGCCACCTACTGCTCCGCAGACGTCGAGGAGCTGCCTGCCGCCAGGTCAGTCTATATACCTACTTCCACGTGATCAAGGCCACCGCCACCTAATGCTCCGCAGACGTCGAGGAGCTGCCTGCCGCCAGGTCAGTCTATATACCTACTTCCACGTGATCAAGGCCACCGCCACCTACTGCTCCGCAGACGTCGAGGAGCTGCCTGCCGCCAGGTCAGTCTATATACCTACCCTCTCCGTGACCAAGTAAGAAATAACTCGCCTTACACTACCGAGGTTCCGATTTCGAATCCCGCGGGGGAACCACGACCAAACATAATAGATAAAAGGCCAAACTGACAGATCCTGGTGTCAATAAAGAATATATTTTGTATTGTACATATTATTGTATTGTATGAAACATTTATTAGTACTCACCACGTACAAAACATACAAAACAAAATAAAAACGAAAATAAAAATAATTACAAAAGGAATACATGATACATTTACAAATATAATACTATAGTAAAGTACCTAAGATGCTTAAAACAATCATAATACACTATGAAAAAAAACATATCATCAATTTATTTTGTACTAGCCATCCGCCGCGGCCCCGCCCGCGTTAACAGTTTTTCCCGCGGTAAAAACTAGCCTATGTTACTCAAGGTGAATGTAGCTTTAATGGTGAAAGAATTTTTGAAATAGGTTCAGTAGTTTTTGAGTTTATTCATTACAAACACACACACACACACACACACACACACACACACACACACACACACACACACACACACATACACATACACACACACAAATACAAATCTTTCCTCTTTATAATATTAGTATGATATGACGTATGATATTTTGTATGAGTATAGGTTTTATTCATTTATATACATATGGACATTCATCATAGGGTTCTTTCTTATACATATGTTCAGTCAGACATACATAATATAAAGATGGTGAGTGTTTAGGTATATTACATTAATATATCATAGAAGTAACGAGCATTGGATAAATTTTCAAAGAATTCATGATAAAAATTTAATTCCTCTGTAGTGTTTTTTATTATATTTTCAATATCCTGATGCAAATCATTGTTACAAGTATATTTGATGAATTCGCGATGTGCAGCATTATGGAAAGAAAGTCCTATTATTACAGCGTTAAGTTTTAATTTGTCCTTTATCAGACCCCGAATTAGATCGTTTATATAGAATCGCATTTTATATCTTTTTAAGAACGTCATGATAGCTTTTGTGTAAAAAAGTCTAATAGTTGGAAAGTAAATGGCAGTTAGCTTTTCGACGTCTTCTGCTAAAACTTCTGCAAATGTGACTATGACACAACTTATAGCTTCGTCTTCCTCTACTTTTCCATTCTTAAAAAGGTGTGGTCGTTTTTGAACGTTCAGTTTCACTGCTTGCCTAAAGAAACGAATGAGACGAATGCCGCAGTTGAGACTAAAATTCTGTATCAACGGAGCTATTTCATCACCAAATGAACATACTTTATTTAAAATGGGCAAACTGAGATCATTGTTACTAACGAACACTTTTGACCATAGTAAACCTCTAAGAAAATTTTCAAAGTATCCTAAACCATAGTAGAAAGTACCTACTCTATCAATGTGCCACAATTGTTTGAGCTTTGTTTCAAATGGCTCGTAAATTTCAAGTACTCTGTCCTTCATATCTTCGTCCGATTTGCTGGTAATCATATATCGTGCTATCAGTTTCATGAAGATGTTTGTATAATGGGATGCGTAAAAGAATTCAGTTCTATATTTATCATTGTTGTCGTTTTTAAATTGTTGGAGTACAATTGTACTAAATTCTTTATTTATAAATGTTTTCAATATTTCTTTTAAATGTAGAGAATCAATTTCATTAACGTTATTCTTTATGCACTTTAGTAATGGTAATGCAATTTGATAGTCAGGTTTACAATCTCTTTCTGGGCCAAATCCTAACTTAGCAAGGTTTTGATACAAAAGCACAGAGTACTCTGCTCTGAACTCTTTAGGTATATTGTTGATTCGAGCCAAATTACAGTAGCTATCAAAATTATATCCTTTTAAATTTATAGTCGTTATAAGTTTCTTAAGGGTTTCATAGTTTTCAGGCGAGAATACTTTTGGATAACGACGTAATATACGAAGAACAATTCGAAGAGTTCTCATAGGGCGCTTTTGGGCGGCGTAAGGTATCGTCTTGGCAATCATACCTTGTAATTTTGTTGCGCGTAAAACTAATACCAATCGAGCTTGTCTTGGGTTAGCCATCAGGTATTCAAAAGTATCTGCCAGCATCTTCGGACTGCAAGTATGAACCCAATTTGCTAATGCTGACAAGCTGCCATCCTGAAACAATAGAAGAAAGTGTAATAAATAACAAAAAACGCTGTATCTTATATTATACATAATATTTAAAAAATGCTTACTGGCTTAAATGCTTAATAGGATGTGTTTGAAAGATAACCTACCTACCTAACCCGAATTGCCTAAAGCTGCTGATACGGCTCATAACTACATCAGTAGCGAGCAGCCGGGTTCAAAGACATCAAAGGTATTTTTTTAAATAAAGTATATTTAAATCGCTTAGTTAATCATAGCTAGCAATGTCCTAACCAAACTAAGGATAGTCAGTCTCACAAGTAACATTTGATCGACTAGTGTAGCACTGGGATTCGAACCTGGAATAATAACAAGAGGCGAGCGTTTTACCACTAGACTAAGAAGACGTTTATTTACGAAATAAGCTTGGCTTAAAATTAAGTAGTCTAATAACCGTACCTTGGGCTCTGTGTGCAGAGGTATGCTTTCGCTTGTTAGACGTAAATTCTTTTGTAGAGATATCATCATCTTTCGATAGTTCTGCTTTTTGATTTCGGAATGGGTTGCATCCAGTGCGGGCCATGTAACAGACCGTGAACCGGCGAGCAATGCTATAGGTCGAGCGAATTTAATATGTGGCTGTTCAATGGCTTTGTGCTGAAGTATTTCCAAATATCGAACTGCCAATCCTTGGTCTTCGTTAAAGTATATAGCTAGCTTACGCAGAAATTGATCGTGATGAAGATTGTCAATATTGACCAGTAGATCTTCAAAACTTTTATCTGAGAGCAGTGAAATGTCGTGTCGCATTACATTAACGTACGACGCATCTGTGTTTAATATCTCGAAGTTAGCTTTAAAAAGTAATTTACGTCCAATACTAGCCTTGAATAACCAGAGCAGTAATGGTTCAGACAAAGCAACATGTTTTGGGGCGAATTCGGCAAGAGCTTCGAGTACCTCTGGATAGTTTTTAATACTAATTTCGTATGCATTCAGTGCTTCGTAGACATTAGTTAGTCGCTTAATAAATATATCTGGCTTGTTGGAGTTATTCTTCGCCAAAGATAATAACAAAGTAGGTAACCTTTCATGTAGAAACTGGCGTTCAGAAGAATTTAATTTGTATTCAGTCAAAGGTGTAAAATTGTTCAAGAAAGTATCCCATAAAATTGGAGAACATTCCTCGTTCAAAAGTATGTACCGTAATAAAACTGCATGCTGACCTTCACGACATTCCACTCGTGATGTTGTTCCATCCAATCCCAGATCGTAGCCGAATTCTAGCAGAAGTTTCCAGTGAACTTCAGGCCAACGCCAAGCAAACGCTCTTTTAACAAGACTGCGAACAATAGCTGCGCGCACTTGGATCGTCTCATTAGAATGCTTCTTCAACAGATACTTCATTAAAGTTTCAACGTTTTCCATGCGACCACCTGTCTTACTTACTAAAACTAACATCATGTTCTGACGTGTGTTTAGTTTGCTCTCTTGGAGAATACGCTTCGTTAGTTCAGCGTAAGTTTTTTGGAAACCTTTGAAACGATATTCATCGTACAGTTTATCCAGGTCTGTAACAAATTTGCAAACGCTACCACTTCCGCTTTGGTTTGATGTACAACGATATTCAACATCTTCATCTATTAATAGTTTATCGTAGTTTTCATTATCCTCATCCAAGGTTTTTTCAATTCGGTTAGCTGCAGATGGTACTGATGGAATCAGATAAGGAGGCTCCTTCACAAACTCTCCGAACTGCTTTTCTTTAAAAATTTTCGTTCCAAAATTGGATCTATCTTTAACATCGATAGCCTTAAACAGGGGTTTTACAAATTCGTATTTAAATTGATAAGACTCACGATATAAATAGCTTGCTTTGGCTAATTTCAATACTAACTCTTGTGTTTCTTGACTACTTAGAAATTTAGCTAACTCAGACAAATCTAAAATTCTAGCTGCGTACAATTCCGGCTTAGCCTCAAACTTATCTCTGTGATATTTCATAATGTAATGTGTAACATTTTTGTTTAATCTTTTAAAGTTATATAAAAAGAAGTTTTCTACAACATAAAAGTATATGTCTGGATCTGTCTTTAAAAGACCTTGCATCTTAGTTATGAATAAAAAATTAACATGTCCAACTTTTTCAATTTTTTTGAAATATATCTCGGCAGCCCTTGGTGATCTTTCACACAATAGTTTCAGATATTGTGGATTGATGTTGTGATGTGGTATGACTTCCATCTCTTGAAGAAAAAACTCTATAGGACATTGTGGGAGAAATTTCAACGCATATTCATTATCTTCTTTTTTATAGTATTCATAAAAATCCATTGATCTGTGACTGTCTTTTAGATTTGATTTAATCCAGAATTTCAATTTATTTGTTGCATTTGTCCTCATTTCTGGATATACATTTTTTTCTAAATATGCTGGATTCATAATATGAATATATTTAGTGTCACTGACTAGCCAGGTACATTTCATTGCCCTGCTCACATACAGCATCTCCTCATCTTTTAAAGTTTGTACGATGTAGTCTACGTTTCTGTATTTAGCTGCCAGGTCGATTTTGAAGAGTTTGTCAATAGCAGACTTCTCAGGTATGTGCTGTATGGAGTCAAAAGGTACATTACTTTTGAACGTTTCATTAACCAAGTTGTTGAGGTATTTGTGCCGCTTACCCAAGTTGTCCCCTTCAAGTGTTATAGGTATGATTCTCATCTGAAATAACAACAAAATATTGAATTTACCTTTAAGAGACCCCCTACACTAGCGTCTTTTGAGCGTCGACGTCGAGCGTCGAGCGAGCATACAATCATAGGCATCAAGGCGAGTGAAACGAAAGACGGACGCGGATGATTGTATGCGCGACGCGACGCACGATAACGTCGCTCGAAAGGCGCTAGTGTGTGGGGTGTAATAGGTACAGTAGCTAGCACATGCGACTGAACACACGCATTATGGAAATCGTCCCAACTCAATAATGGTGCAATCGTCAATAATGGCTTAGAGTGGTGAGAAAACAGAGCTTTGGGAAAATATACAATTTTTTCGTTAGTAAACATTTTACGTTTTATCTGCAACATAGTGGTAGCACTCATGAAACTGAACAACTTTCCCTAAGGAACAAAGGTGGTCACGTGACTGAAGTTTATATGAAAAGTTGACTATTATTTTTGAGATTTATGGGGAAAGTTGTTCAGTTTCATGAGTGTACTATACTATACTATGTCTCGGATAAACAACCAGTTTTTCACGGTGTCTATGGAAGACCCTTTTGCTCCAATAGCTAAAGCAAGCATTTGAATTAATTTGAAAACAATAAGTAGGTAAATGTTACTTACTGCTATTTTTTTGTTGGCAAGTCGCCTTATTCTTTTTTAACCTTGTGATTTATTCATGCGAATGTAGTCGTAATCCAATATAAGAACAATATTTTCCACCAGTATGAAGTAGATAAGTACTCAGTTTATTACATATTTCTAGACAAAAATATTGGATTCAATTATATCACAACCACACAATTTAGTGGCACGACCTTATCCCGTGTTCAGCTATCTAGTACTGAATTTGTTCGTCCGACCATGCCTGGTGACGTCATTCTTTATTTATAGAGTGGTTTTCAAACTTATCAAGTTTGTCTTGTTTGGTTTTTGCTACTTTTAAATATTTATTTTTAATCACTATAATTCCAGTCGGAACGTGTCCACTGCTGGGCAGAGCCAATACATATTGCTCGCATCCCACTAATTTAAATAAATAATCTTTTAAAATAATTCTCCGAAAGGATAATACCAATGATCAAAATATTTCTCTACTTTTCGTTATGTATAGGTACGAATCGAAATGCGCTTGTTATATTGCTTTACGTATTAATAAGCTAAATAACTTTGAAATGAACATCGATATAGACAGACAACCTATTCTTGTACCTAAACATTTTTAAATAGCCTATACACATTATTGTCATTTCATCATATTCTATAATATAAAAATGAATCGCAAAATGTGTTGGTAAGCGCATAACTCAGCAACGCCTGGATCAATTTAAACAACTCTTATTTTTTAATATTTCGTTGAAGTCCAAGGATGGTTTAATTTTACAATGAGAAATAAAAAAAACTCATTCCCACGGGAAAAATGTTTAACGCGGGCGGAGCCGCGGGGCGGAAAGCTTGTATTCTATAAAGATTGGGAATCGCCAGTCAGATTAACCTGTGTGCTATGTATGTACGTACATGTTATTATCGGTTGTGCTGATTACATCGATGCTTTTAGTCTAGAGGGAAATAACGAATAACGTGTAAAGCCAGTGATGTATATTGTTGAGGAAAATGTCAAGGTCGACCGCCTCGTGTTTAGTGTTTTTGTATTTGGTTATTTTATGAAGTCATAGATGTTTGGGCGATTTACATAGTATCTAACCCTTTTCTGTCTAAAATTGTTTAAAAATACTTTATTTGCAGTTTGGGTTTCCTTTAATTTTGAGTTTATATCTGCATCAAAAATTTTAATATTTTTGTAGGTGCCAGCGTTGCCAGATTTATTTTTTTGGCAAGTGAGGATTTTGAAACATATTTAGAGAAAAAAAGTGAGATTCTTTCATAAGTAAGTGCCTATGCTATGTGATGTAGGTAGGTATGATCAGAAGTTAAAAAAAAAAACTTTTTATTTGAGTTTTAAATAACGTTAACATGCTGATAAATATCAAAAAGAGCAATAAAAAAATATTTTAATTAAAAATTTATATTTGAAATCACATTTAGCCTATCGTTAGGTAGGCCAGTCCACACCGGTAGAGTTTAATTATCAGCGAAAAGCGGGAGTCGAGCTCGGGGCAGAGGATGTCGCGCGCTGACGGACGGGTGCCTACAATACAATACAATACAATACAATATTCTTTATTGACACCAAAAGAGAACACATACATATTACAATGTTACATAGACAAACTTGAGTCAACAGGCGGCCTTATTGCTAAGGTAGCAATCTCTACCAGGCAACCTTCGTTTAAGAAAACGTCTAAACAGATAGTGTATGGCGGGTTGGCGGCATAATAAATTGATATGTATATTATTATAAATTACTTACAAATAGTATTTACATAAAATACTTAACATGGTAAATAAATAAGAAATACATATATATTTTATCATATTATACGAATAATACATATAACTATAAATATACTAATACATACATCATAACTATAACATATAGGAAATAGCGATGTTTATCAGGACGAGGAAACTGATAGATAATGCGCTTTTACACGCATTTTGAAAGACTCGAGCGACGGGGAGCGACGGATGGATTCAGGCAGCTTATTCCAGAGCCGAATAGCCTGGACTTGGAAGGATTTGGAGAAGGAAACGGTATTATGAAGAGGCATATCGAGGGACAAGTTTTTGCTTGAGCGAAGGGTTTGATTTAAAGCATAAGAGCGAAAGGCGAATAGATCTTTGAGATAGGGGGGAGTTTTAGGATTAAAAAGAGCGGAATATAGGAGTGAGAGAATGTGGCAGTCTCTACGGCAGCGAATGGGTAGCCATTGAAGTTTGGAACGATAAGTGGAGACATGGTCAAATTTCCGCAGGCCAAAAATATACCGAATACATAGATTCTGCAAACGCTCTAGCTTGTTCAGAAGTTCCACGGTCAAGTCAGGATAACAGACGTCAGCATAATCCAGTATAGGCATAAGGAGAGATTGGGCCAAAGACAGTTTGGTTTTAGTTGGCAACAAATTTTTAAGCCGCTTAAGCGAATTGTACGCAGCAAACACCCTCCTGCTGACCTCACAAACTTGTGGTTTCCAAGAGAAACAAGTATCGAACAAGACTCCAAGATTTTTTACTTTTTCACTATACGGTATTTGAACTCCGTCAAAAATGACTGGTGGTAATGACTTGTAGTCAATACGCGAGACATACCAGCGACTGCCAATAATTATAGTTTGTGATTTCGCTGGATTGACTCTGAGACCATACGAATGACTCCAGAGAGAGATGCTATTGAGGTCAGTGTTGGTCTTAGCAATCGCAACGTCAAGATCCGATATAGGGGCTTGCGAGTAAATTTGGAGATCGTCTGCATACAAATGATAAGAAGATGTAAGGGAGAGAGTGATAGAATTGATAAACAAAGCAAATAGGAGAGGGGACAGAACGCCACCCTGCGGTACACCGGCAGTTGTAACGCACCACGTAGAGAAGGTTTCCTCAATACGTATGCGCTGTCGGCGCCCATACAGGTAACTATGAAACCAGTCAACCACAGAAGGAGATATGTTAAGAGAACGCAATATCGCAAGGAGGATATCAAAGTCAACCGTATTGAAAGCATTACTGAAATCAAGTAGGGTCAAGACAGTCAACTTCTGGCTCTCCATACCCAGACGAATGTCGTCGGAAATTTTAACTAGCGCGGTAGTCGTACTATGACCGGGGCGGAAACCTGATTGGTAAGGGTTCAAGAGATTGTTCGAGGTAAGAAAGATAGAAAATTGCTGCTGAACAAGTCTCTCAAGAACCTTGGAGAGAAAGGGGAGGATAGATATTGGACGATAGTCAGATGGAGAACTAGGATTAGGTTTCTTAGGTAAAGGGATAATATGTGCTTCCTTCCATGCGGAGGGAAACACACCAGAGGACACAGACTTATTAAGGATCTTGGCGATGACAGGTGCAAGGATATCAATGAGGGGAACGATCATTTTCCGACTAATACAGTCACTTCCGATAGCATTCGATGCTACCAATTTAAATAACTTTTTTATTCGGGTTTTCAAAGCATCCTGTTTTTAATTATTTTCTGCATCATATTTACCATAGTCTCTGCCGAAGAAAGAAGTTCACAGCTGAACAAAGGCCTTCTCCAGTGATCCAACCACTACTTCCCTCCCGTATGCCCAGCAGTAGTCGTTACGGAACTTATACATAAAAGACGGTTTTTTGAATATTTATCTAGGCCGCCTCAAACTTATTTTATTACTTTTCATCGTCATATTAATTGAGACTGAGAAACATCCACTGCAACATAGGCCTCCCTCAAACGTCACCACAACGATCGTTCCTGCACTGCCCGCATCACCCGTACCACACCATCGTTTTATTCTATTTCTAACAGCCTCAGTGGTCGAGTGGGCAAAAGCTCGCTCGGCGTTACGGAGGTTCCGGTTTCGAATCCCGGTGGGGACTCGTCGAACAAATATCACTTTGTGAGACTTTCCCCAGTTTGGTTAGGACATTGCAGGCTGAATCACCTGATAGTCCGAAAAGAAAGATGATTCCGTGCTTCGGAAGGCACGTAAAGCCGTTGGTCCCGGCTACTATCTACGGATGTAGTCGTTATAGGAGCCATTTCGGAAGCCTAAGGCGGTTCTATAATTCCGACACCAGGGTTTGTGAGGTAGGTTAACCTCGATCGAAACCAACACGATAATCAAGGCATGGCATTTTATTCTACCCTGTGACGGTCAGGTCAGATAAAAACATTCATAATTTTGGCGGAAATCATTAACTTCATCACCATTTATGTTTTCTTTATCAGAATTTAAAATTATACTTATACATTTCCAGCCGCAAATGTATGCTGGAGCACGAGCGCCAACTGCCGTTTTTCCACGCGTACCGCAACTCTGACTGCGACCTGCTTTGCCTGGCGCACGCGGTGGAAGCTCACTGCAACTGTCTGGTGCTTTACCTGCCCAACCTTCGCACTCAGCAGGCCTGCCCCGTCTCCAGCATCCCGTGCATCACTGAGGCTGAATGTGAGCTAACCCATACTACCATGCCATTTGACACACACAGCTACAAATTATTAGATTAGATTTGTACCTGAGGGTTGTTAGTTAACTAGTACATTGCTGTCACCTTCGTACAGTCAAGAGCACGCTAAGTCGAAAACTTTAGACTTGCACCGTTCATTCCGTTCAATTAGTTAGCGCATGTTCAGTTTGCCTTGCACTTGACCGTACCAGTTTACTCTTCAATGTACTCGTACAAATCCACAAGCGTGTCCAGCTGTTTTCTTTAATCATTATTCGCTACACTTACATACCTTAAGTCATGTTTTGGCCAAGGCTTGAAACCGTGCGAAATACCTAGGTACCTGGTTTTAACTTTTAACAGGTAAAGAAGGTCAAGCCCTGGTGTTGACTATATATTTTTTTCAGTAAACCTGGACGACTGGGAAAACAAAGAGTGCGACTGCCCGCGAGACTGCGACTCGCGCCACTACCGGGTCGACACCACGGTCGGGAACACCGCCGGGATGCCGTACATGTTCCAGCGGGCACCGTAAGCTAATATAAGTCCAAGGTTTTTTTGATCCGCCCCTAGACGCGTTGGCATTTACCCTTCAGGTAACAATGCTCCACTCCAAACCCGTAGTTAACCCCATTAGTTCACCTGGGTGTATCAAGGGCATTTTTTTCTTCCTATAGTTCTCCTCTAAATAACTTGGTGTACCAGGGGTAATACATTTTTATCCGTAGGCCACCAACCTAAATACTGATATTTAGTTTTCAGAATGCATTGCGCACGCAGGTTGGTTGGTTAAAAGCACATTACCCCTGGTCCACCCAGTTATTTTGCGGTGAAGTATGGGAAGAAAAAACCGTCCTTGTTACACCTAGGTGGACTAATGGGTAGAACCACGGGTTCCCGCCGACAGTTGCGCTGCTAAAATAAAATTCTTCTTCTTATCGTGTCGATGACAAATTATTTAAATAATTTTGGTCCAGAACCTAGCCACTTCGACTGCATTATCTGTGGCATCCTTTCTCCACGATGACAAATCCCAACCCCAAAATCAAATTCAAAACTAATGATCAGAGACGGAGCTCCTCAGGTGTTGTTTCCTTCGCGATGTTTTTCCGTATCAACGCGCTAGGCCTATGTTCGAGGCTCCCTTGAGCTGCCCCTAGACGCGTTGGTTTGGTACATGGCAACTCTAGGGTAGATCCTTCCGCTCCCCCACAAGTCCGGCGAAGCTTAATTCGCCGTACTTTTTCGACACAAGCATAGGCCAATTTAAAAAAAAAAGCGTTTGCATTTGATTACTTTTAGGTGGAACCCTCCACTCCCCGCAAATCTGGTGTAGCTGATAAATACATCGATGGTCAATTAAAAAAAGTATTTTTGGTGGCTATTCTTCCCCATTTACCTATTGCTTACGTCTTTAACCAAATTGGATATTGAATGTCTCAGTGTCAGTTTTCAAGCATACCTAATGATAATTAATAAAATAACACCCTATGGTTAAAATCGTGGTCGCTTACCTACAAAAGACTTCTAGAAAAGGCTCAAGTTGACTCAAAGGGCGCAACGCCTGAAGTGCCCTAGTGTCTCTACGTGATGGAATCAATTTGTGGTTACAGGAGCCGCACCAACAGCAGTGTCAGCAGCTCGAGCGTGATGCACTTCGTGTTCCAGGCGCCGGTGTACGAGAAGCAGAAGCAGGAAACCGTCATGTGCTGGACCACTCTGGCTGGTGAGAACACCTCACTATACTGCCCAACGTTGCTGAGCTAGTTATGCGTTTGCATTATATTGATACAGACCAGTTAAAGCCTGACCAAAGAAATAAAATAACTGCTCTGGGGGCGCCACGTGTATATTTTTACGGCTATGGCAACAATTTCCCTTATAAAATTAGTTCCATTGATATTCCGCAATATGGCGAGGCTTTTTATTTCTCTGGTCGGGTTTTACAGACGAAAACATACTCCAGTTTTCAGCATGTTGTTGGTGCTACTAATGCATTAGTAGCATTGTATTGATACGGACAGTCACATAGATTGGTTGCCTGGTAGAAATTAAACTCTTGTTATTATGTCGCGGTTTAACACCTCGACACTGCGAATAATTGTATTGGGCATTCTGTGGCTGGGCCTAAGTAGTGTTGGTTGTCCAGCGAACCTGGGCGGCGTGTTCGGGCTCTGCCTGGGCTGCAGCGTGGTGAGCGTGATGGAAGCGCTGTTCTACTCGCACGTGGCGGTCACCGGTTGCGCGCGCTCCCTGCGCCCGCGCCGCCGCCGCCCGCGCCGCTGCCAGCCCTACAAGGACTGAGGAGCCTACTGGAGACACCCCTACCATGGAACTACACACATTCTTTACATTTATCATACAATATTTAGTCAGGCGTTTAAGTATGTTTAAATTGGTTTGTAAAGCCCCGCCATGTAGCGCACTTACAATGCAATCAATTATTATTTTAAGAACGGATGTGGCTTGGATCCCTGACAGACAGTAGGTTTCTATTTTCCTGCTCAGGCTTTATTCAAAGGTTTTCTGATTCTTCTTCAGATTTTTTATCTTACTTATTTTTAATTACCTATGTGTCGGTAAGTGAATAATTTTAGAGGTGGAACTGTATGTTCTTATTGTGTATTGAATTAAAAGTCTGACCATGGTCCAAGAAAACAAGGTCTACCGTTAGACCACGTGACTGACACAAGTCTACGTCATTTTGCGCTGTTCATCCTTGTCTATTACACACATTCGACAAGGATGAATAGGCAAAATGACGTAGAAATGACGTAGGCTCGTATCAGTCACGTGGTCTAATGGGAAGACCTTGTTTTCTTAGACCATGAGTCTGACCAAAGAAATAAAAAACCTCTAGCCATATTGCGGAATTTCAATGTAACTAAAATGAAAAAATGTTGCCATAAATAAAAATATACACGTGGCGCCCCCAGAGCAGGTTTTTTATTTCTTTGGTCAGGCTTTATAACTGTATTATTCTGCTTTAAGGATATTTTTAGATATAAATCGGTAAAAACATTAAAAATAATCAGTTAGGCACACTTTGACATATTGCGTTAGTGCTAATTCAACCTATAAATGTAATTAACTTTCTGCCACGGGAGAAATTAAATAAAAAAGCAAAATTCAGGTGTATGTAACAAATTTATATTTTTTCTGATTTACATATATAATTCACTACATCTCGCAATAAATCCGAATCTTTTATCAAATATATTGCTTTGCAAATTCTTCATGAAAAAATACAAAAGTAGACTACAAATTGCGTCATCTTATTTAATCTATATGTTCATATTATGCATTACGAATAATCGAATGGATTCAATCAGAACACTAGTGTATATTCGTATTACTTAGCAAACCACGCTATAAGTATAACGCTAGTGTGGTGATCTGGTGACGTATATATTCCTTACACTCTTCTAAATAAATACACCGCCCTCTGGCGGGTCGATACATAATACTTGAACGGAGATGGCGTTTCTAGCCTAAAGTAACCACATAAAATCAATATTTGGCTTAGATTTTAATTACATACTACTAAATAAAGCACATATAATAAAAATTTGGTCTAAGTTATGCGTAATAAAATTAAAATTGTTAAGTGCTCTTAAACTAGTTATTGCCTTAGACTACACTTTAATGGTCTTTAAATCTGTGAAACTATCCACTCATGCCTTGAAATATTTCCATTTCAAATTACTATCAAACAGTGACACGAATTACTCTAAAATATTAATTTACTGCAACTTATAAGTTCACTTTTTATTCAATTAAAAGTACTCGTGATTGAAAACAGCTACTTTAATAGTACTACTGGCATTAGTGTCACTAGTGCTATTAATGGTAGTAGTAAAAGAGGGTGCGGGGTCTAGCACGCGGGTTTCCTACAGGGAGCACTCAATCACTGGACGTATCACAAGAGCTTACATTACGGGACACATGTAAAGCAACTTTGAAAATAATCAAACACACTTCAAAATTGAAACGCTCTTCTATAAAGTATAATAGTCTAGCAATAAAAAATTGTTTCAAGTTTCAAACACTGCACTTTATAATATTAATTAATATATTTCTGAACTAATACTAAATTTTGCAAATTGTTTTTCATAAATCTTGGCGGTTTAGTGTTTGCCCAACAATCAATGTTAGAAGTATTTAAGTGCAAACTATTTATTTTAATAGTGGATTTTAAAGCTGGTACGATTATTTTCAAAGTTGGTTTATATATATATCCCTTACATTACCCTACACGCTACACTACCGGTACTAATGGAGCCACACTTCACATACACATTGAGCTAACTTACCATATATGTATATATATTATTATTAATATACTCTTTAAGTAATATTGCTGTTAATATGTATTTTATAGTTACTGTTAACTAATCGTTTATCGTATCTTGACAGTAGACAGATAATGGCACGCGGTTTATTATGACGAGAATCTAACGATAAATACTTTGTGCCGATGTTCAGTGTTAATATGATTATTACATAAACTTACATTAACGCACCGAGTCTAGCCTCGCTAGACTTATTATAAGCACAACTCCAAATAAATCCCTGAAATGCTTCAAATAAAACTCTGTTTTATTTTACATCACAAATATTATTTTCACTAAAATACAACATGGTATTTTTTTTATAAAAATAATTTTATTAGGTCAGTGGTTCTTTCCAATAATTTACAGCCGTGGACCAAATATATTTTTTTGTATTTATTAAAGAAGGTGGTACAGCAGCACCAATGATATAAAAAGAGTTATATTCGGAAATACAAAAATACGATGAGCAAATTGACGCGTTATGGGCCACGACTTAAGAACCACTTTACAAAACTAGAACAAACAGCTCATCAATTGACTTTCGTAGGCTGGCAACGGTAGGCCTTCAGACTAAACTACTATATAAATACAAAGCACATAGTGAGCAAGTACGTCGCTTACGATAACTTAGAAAGAGATAGCCGATCGCCTGCGGGAGGCTGAGTACAAAAGACAGGGTAAGAAAATAGAGTACATCGTATAAGTGAATAAATAGTTGTAGAAATATAAACTCGCAAACTACGTTCCGAGTCACGGCGCGTGTCTCACGCACACAAACAAGGCACTACACGGCCAGCGCCAACCTGGGCCAACCTGGGCCAACCAGCGACAACCAGCGCCAGCTCTCACCCCCCAACCCCAACGGACGGTCAAATATTTTCGGTATTCGATATTGAACCGTTTCACACGCACTAAAAATTCGCATCAATAGAAGCGAGGCCGCTGTATTGGTTTGTTACCAAGAAAAGCAATGGCGTATGCTATACGCTCGAGTTTTGTAGCGATATTTAGATCTCGATCCAGATTTTGAATTTTTATATTTTTAGAATTTCGATGTTCCATTATATAACGATCCGATTAAAGGCGATAAGCATCGTCTTGGTTACTATAAAAAGTTTGAGCGCGTGTCCGAAAAATCAATTAAGACAAAAAATTTTAAGATGTGTTTAACACTTTTGTAATAAGACCACGTGTTTCTGGATCGCGATCTGCCATTGCACCGCGGCGAGTGCGCACCAGTATTAGGAACAACCCTCAAGCCTCGGTCACATTTGGCGAATAGTCGCTGCGAATAAAAATGGACACGGTCACTATGAAATTTGCAACGAATAGCCCCGTCATACTGAGCGAGATCTCGCTGTGAGTGCCAATTCGGAACGACTAATCGCTGTTTGACCGAGGCTTTAACTAAAGAAGTGTTTGTAAGGGAAGTCAGTAGGTATGGGCAGCAGCGGTTCCCTCAAGACGAGCGTGGGGGGAGGGGAGGGCGTGTCTCAGAGGCTGACGAGGTTATTATGTTCGTCGAGGGCGCGGGGGGGGGCTCCCAGCGAGCAGTGCGGGGGCAGCGGGAGGGGGTGCGGGTGCACGGGCGTGAGGCCGGTGCCGCCCTCCATGAGGCTGTCGAAGTTGAAGGGGATGCCGTTGCTGGGCGTGCTGATCTCGATGCCCGCCAGCTTGCTCGTGTTCAGCTTGTTGTTGTGGATCTGTTGGGAGACGTTACATGTTATTGCGTGCTACTTAGTACTACTATGATCTGTTTCATATAAATCCGGAAAAAGTTTATTGACCTGTTTCTTTTCTTGAAAGTTATTTAAAAAAATCTTCTTATCGAGTGGCTTTCGAGGTTATACCTACCTCACAAACCCTGGTGTCGGAATTGTTGAGCCGCCTTAAGCTTCCGACATGGTTCCTATAAGGACTACATACGTAGATAGTAGCCGGGACAAACGGTTTTACGTGCCTTCCGAAGCACGGAATCATCTTTCTTTTCGGACAATCAGGTGATTCAGCCTGCAGTGTCCTAACCAAACTGGGGAAAGTCTCACAAATGATATTTATTCGACGGATCCCCACCGGGATTGGAACCCGGAACCTCCGTAACGTCAGACGAGCTTTTGACTACTCGACCACGGAGGATGTTATTAAAAATAATGTAACGCCAAAATGTCTGGCAAGATCGCACGGTCACCCCGCCTTCTACTACGGTATGCCAAATTACGTATTTTGCGATAATTAACTATAGTTTTATCGTATTGTTTGAACTAGTATGAGTTTAAAAAATTACCGCATTGTATGCAGGCGTCAATGACCATTTGTCCGGATTATTATGAAACAAACCATAATAGTAAATGAGATGCTTTCTTCACTAACAGAATTTTTAGCCGAGAGTTACAAAATGACTATAGACCATGCAATTACGTTTTTTATAATTTTATACTGAGCTTAACTCGAAAAAATCTATACAAAAAATGCTACCATGCAAGCTCTCTTCAATACCATGCACGTTTTTTAAAATAATAAAAAAAAAACTAAAAACTAATAATAGGTACGCACACCATAACACTTTTAAAAGCCAAAAAACAACATTAAAAACACACCAAAACCAAATTATGCCATTAAAATCAAACACATCAAAAACAATATTAATTTACAAGGCATAATTGTTTTACCAATGAGACACTTTACCATAAATAAATCTAAGCCTATGTATCCATGCACAATACAGTTTATAATTAACCAAATTAACTTTAGATGTCACCCTTTATCAACTAGTTTTCATGCATGCAATTTATTTATCCAAATTATTCATTTAACTTTATTTATTAATTCAATTAATGTTATCAAAAAAAATTATCTATTTGAAGTCAAAAATGTCTTTTTAACCTTTAAATCTATTAAGATAAAAATGACTGTTTGTGTTACATAGCGGATTTCTAAAAAATATTTAAGTTGCAAGTATTTTTTAACGGATGGCGGCGCCACTTGTGTAGCCTTTTTAAACTGACCCTAAAGATTTTTTTTTTTACTTGACTTTGCGATACAAGCGTAGGTCAAGTGAAAAAAAAAAGGCTTTAAGCTAAGTTTATTCATATGGCTATATGTATGCACGCACACTTAAGACTTTATTTTATATTTTCTGGTTCTGCCCAGTTTGGGGTCAGATATAGACGTAAAAAATGCACGGCTTATTTCTTACGAAATGTCTTATAGCTCGCCTTGATTTGGGTGACTTCATGGTAAAGTATCTCATGGTTGGTTAGGGCTGGAACAGACGGATGCGTATGCGTAGACGCGCACGTGCCACTCAGTTGTAATGTATGAAACTGTATGCAACAGGGCAATCGACGCGCACGACACGCCAGCGGTGTGTGCTGTCTCATACGATTCCATACATTACAACTCAGTGGTACGTACGGTCAAGTTCACAAGTCCAGTCATATCACGTGCATCTATACTTTTAATTATCTTTTTTTACAAAAGCATTAAGGACGTATGATTTGATGTAAAATATTGAGTCCCGTAAAAATAATAATCCATAAAAAAATGCCTTTAGGAAAAAAGTTATTTCAAAGTATAAAAACACGTGATATGACTGCATTTATGAGCTTGTACTGTACACGTGTACGCATATCTTCACCGGAGTGCCGAGTGCGAGTTTTGCAACCAAAGTAAACGCGCTCGAAATCGAGAGCGTAAACGCGATTTTGTATGGAATTAAAACTACGCCATCTGTAGACAGTTAGCTGAACTAAAATTTCTCCATACTAAATGCACGTTTACGTCGGCGCATGGTCCAAAAAAAACAAGGTCTAACCGTTAGACCACGTGACTGACACGAGCCTACGTCATTTTTCGCTGTTCATCCTTGTCTATTAACACGCATTCGACAAGGACGAACAGCGCAAGATGACGTAGATTTTTGTCAGTCACGTGGTCTAGCGACGTTATCGAGCGCGTTTCGTGAGTAAAAAACTCGCAATTGGCACTCTGATCTGGTCCAGGCTGATTGTTATATGCAGTGTGGCGACGCAAGTGCAAGTGTTGTGGTGGTACCTGCGCGGGGGAGGGGGCGAGAGGCACCTGCAGGAAGTTGGGCCTGTTGGGGCGCGCGCCCGCCGGCGGGGTGTCCAGCCCGCCCGACGATGACGTCACCACGCCCGCCGCCGCCGACGACAACATTATCCTGGAACAACACACGTCACACATCAATAATGAACGACATTTCTCAAGCAACTGCTACTAGCGTGGTAGTGCCTGTACTGGACAGATAGAATAAGGACTCTTTCTTAACTTGATGAGGGTTGGTGTTAACGAGTAAGTTAGTCCGCGAAGCCAATCTTAAAGTCGCCTCGTACGATCCCCCAATGTATGTTGGGTTTGTCACAATAATTTGGCTTATCCTTTTTCTGTTGCCGTTTCTTTACTGTCGCGTAACATGATTGTTACATTAAGAATCTAAACAGACCATAATTCGTGTAAAGTCACGATACTGGTGTAATTCAGTGAGATAAAACGCTCGGCCGGCGTGACCGGCAAGCTTACCTTTTGTCCGGTGTCGGCGATGCGAACATATCGGAGTCGAGGACGAGCACGGGGTCGTGGGGCTCCACCACCTCCACCTTGACGCGCACGCCGTCGTCGGGCAGGCCGGGCGGGTAGTAGGGCTCCTGGAACGGCTTCACGTCCTGCGGGCTGGCGGGCCGCTTGCCCAGCCGGCACGTCAGCATGTGCGTCTGCAGGATCGCCGTCAGCTGGTCTTTGTCCGCGTTCAGCTTCCTGATCTCCTCTTGAAGCTGCTGCTTCTTCTCCTCGAGCGCGTCGGTCTCGTCCTGTAGCTCGTTGGTGTGGTCGAGGCGCCTCTTGCGGCACCGCGCGGCGGCCATCTTGTTTCTCTCGCGGCGGATCTTCCTGCGCTCCTCCTCCTCGGGTGAGATGTCTGAGGGCGCCTTGGTCGGTCTGCGGCCGCCCATGTTGCGGCGCTTGGGCGCGGGGAGCCCAGGGCTGCTGCTGCTGTCGCCGCTGGCGGAGAGCGGGCCCGGCGACACGTGCAGCGCCGTCGTCGGGCCCGTGTCGCCGTACCCCACCGAATTCAGGATGCCTGCAATTTTGAGAGTGATTCTTTAGTACGATTGAACAAAGTAAGCAGACTTTGTATTAAACATTGTAGGACAAAGTTTCAAACAACCGTGATACACGAGACTGTTAAAATCAGGTCATTAACGTGACCTGATTTTGATATCCTGTTATTACCTAGAGGCTTAGACTTTAGGTTTTTTGACAATATACTTTTTCTTAGCATGGCGGTACTATTTCAGACTGCTCGTGATTAGGCGGTCATTGAGTGGAGACCACGGTCAAAATTGAATCGCTAGGTCGATGACCGCCCGAAGACGTAGCGTGGGCAGGCCCCCCACAAGGTGGACCGACGATCTGGTGAGGGTCGCGGGAAGCCGCTGGATGCGGGCAGCGCAGGACCGATCGTCGTGGAGATCTTTGGGGGAGGCCTTTGTCCAGCAGTGGACGTCTTTCGGCTGAAATTATGAGGTCGATGACATCACCGAGAGAGCAGGAAATGTAAATAAATGATTCTGATTTCTGAAATGACTGGATGCGCTTGGCACCTGCTCATGGAGAGACGTTTACCCGATAATGGGTGACTACAGGCAGAAGATGACTATGCAGTGAATGTGAAAATATCGTGGGTGTGTTTGCTAGACGTGGTGATGGCCGGTGAACCAAAGCAGTTACAGAGTGGTGGGTGGCCAATGGGATGGGCTTCTTGCCAGTAGGTAGACCACCAGCCCGATGGTCCGACGATATTGTCAACTCGGTTGTATCTTGCTGGATACGGATGACACAGGACAGTGATGAGTGGCGCAATAGAAGTGAGGCGTATACCAAGCAGTGGGTTGATTATGAAGAAGTGTTTACCGTAGCTGTTGGCGTGCGTGACTGCGGGGGGTACGAAGCCGGCGTGAGTAGGCTCGGCGCGGTACGAGGTCAGCTCGATGTAGGTCTGCTCGAAGTTGCGTAGCTGGGTCGGCGTGATGGTCGCCGTGGTGCGTGTTGGCACGCCTGACTGTAAACCCTCGAGGTTCGCCAACTGGAAACGACAGGAAATAGAACTTTAGTTACGTAGTTGCCTCGTAAGCCGTCGTTGGTCCCGGCTATGATCTACGGATATAGTCTTTATAGGAGCCATGTCAGCTCATGAGCTCAATAATTCTGACACCAGGGTTTGTGAGGTAGGTTAACCTCGAACCAACACGAAAAGCAAGCAAGTTATGTAGTTTGGCTATTATATGGGGATCGTGACTATATTAGGATAAGTAAAGGGGCAGAGGGCGAGGCCCATGGAATGTAGATCGGAGGCGTAACGGGGGCAGGCCCGTTACAAGGTGGACCAAAGATCTATCTGGTGAGGGTCGTGGGAAGCCGCTGGATGCGGGCAGCCTAGGACCGATAGTTGTGGTAATCTTTTAGAAGAGACGTCCACCGCTGGACAAAGGTGTCATGGGATCATGACAAAGCAATTAGTTCTATCCAAATTTGTTTGTTATGTTAATAAGTAAATCTTGTGTTAGTACAGGAAGATAATATTCTTATTATAATTATTGGTTGATATTTGTATGATTGATATTTTAATATGGATGCTTTTGCTATATTGATATGGTTGATATTTGGTTGAGAAAAAGAGGGGTGTTATAAGTTTTACGTGTGTGTGTCTGTCTATGACAACGTAGCTCCTTAACGGATGCGCCGATGTTAACCTAGTTTTTTTTTTGTAAGGTGACACAATCGAGAGTGTTCTTAGCTATGAAAATATCTTCAGCCATTTGAAGATTATCAGCTCTTTCCTAGTTGACGAAAGGATCAAGAAACGGATTCGTGGCAGAGGTTTTTAAAAATTTAAATTCAATGTTATGATCGATCATCATTACAGTATGTAAGTAAAGCCGAAAAAAATTGTTATTAAAATAATTCATCATACTGAATGTCAGTTACGAAATTAAGATGAAGTGTATGTCCTCAATATTTGGCAGTTCCACTGTTCAAGAGAAATATTTGCACTGGATGCAGTAAATTTGACTTGCAACTTGGAAGTGTCTAGTCGCATATATTTATCGACATGTGGGCGTTTCTTATTGCTTCGATGCAGCCGTTATGCAATGTTTATTTATTTCTTAGTATATTTTGTACAAGCAAACTCGCTTCCACATTCCTACTGCCTACAATTTGTTTTTTGTTGATCTTACAGATTGTAAATAATAATAAATAAGTAGATGCGATATAATAATAACAATTTGTTAAAGCAACAAGTAATTAAACAGCAATTTAGCATGGACAATAAAAATATGTTATTAAAAACTGAAGTTTAATATAATTCTATAATAACATTAATTAACGTTTATAATGATTCCTAGTTTTAATATAATATTGAGTCACACATAAGTCATTCTTTGAAGGTCCGCTACACCGTCTGCTCACACTTCTGGATACAAGCGTGAACATGGTTAGATAACGAATGACTCTTTCGTATATAAATAAATATCATCTTGATATACTCTAAATAGGTGATGATTAAAGCACGTATACGTGGTAGCCCTAGCAGTGTTGAAACGAGGCAAACATAAATCCATTTTCACTGCTTATAAACAAACATAATTTCAACATTATCCTTTAGCAATTCATATAGGTATGATTCTGAATAATTTTAGGCATCTCTGATGTTATAATAATAAGTAAAGTATTATAATAAGGGCATACGGAATTCAAGAAGTATAGGTCACAGATAATTCAAGAGTTTAACAAATAACGTTGGTATCTAGAAGTTTACAAAAAGAATATAAGTGGCATGTCGTTAAGCTGGTGAAGAATTCGGAAGGTGTAGAAAGGTGTGCGGAATCCAAGGCGGAATCTGGCCGGCGCGGGCGCGTGTCTGTGTGCAACGGCGCCTGTAACTCCGCATTTTTAGTTTTTACTGGCGCAAATCAAATTAACCAGTACGCTAGGTATTCGAAGAATGACTGAGATCTGAATTCTCGGACTATTATGGTGGTTGCAAGCAGAGGTACGGGCTACGGGATGGTTGGTGGTAGATACCTGCTGGCACCACAGCTCGGTGGCCAGGATGTTGGCGAACTCCAGCGGATCCATGTTCTGCATCCCCGTGTCGTGTCGGCAGCTCACACACGTTATAATTAGACGCTTACTCTATGGTGTTGCGCTTTTTGCGACGCGACACCTTCGTGCGGTTCGAGTTTGTTAGTCGATTTGTTCGTTTATAATCCGCCCTCGCAAGTGTTAACCACTAAGCTAGATCCGTCGGTGCGTTTCGTGATACCGTGTTAATTCGGTATATTCGCGGTGTTCGTAGTTTAATTTGCACGGATGCAACAATTGGGCGGATCGTGGTTGTCGCTTGTGCGCGGGAGTGCGGGTCGTTCGTTCGTTGCGCGCGCGGCGGCCGGCCGCGGCTGATCGCGCGCTACTGCCGCGCCCGCCCTCGTTCCACCGAAATCTTCGCTCTTCGCCCACGAGCGACGTCCAATCATTTATTTATAGCACACTCCTCTTACTCCGGAAATATTTCGCGTCATTTCGCATAGCAAGCGCCGCGCCGGCTTCTTATCTGATAGATAACGTCTGAAAACAAAGCCTCGAAGCCCTCCATGACTCGCTTAAACCAGACTCTTCTGAAAAATACAGTTTGTTTTTCAGCTTCAATTTCTTGGTAATCATTTTCGGAGGGCTATTAAGAGTGGATTCCACAAAACACGACGTTAGGTATTTACATTAAATTCTTCGGAATCAAAATATTTAAAAACAGAAGTTATTCTTTGAACACAGAAGTTACAAACTAATTGATTCAATTTTCAGTCAGACTTCAGCAAAGTATGCCAGAAACTTGCATCTAAATGACATGTCTCTGGCCTTGGCCTAGACTAGACCAGTGTGAAATGAGAAATAGTGTATAAGGAGATCAGCATTGGGTCCGGGCGGGCGAGTGGGCAGGAGGCTCGGCAGACCTTGCGGCAAGGACGGGGCGGGGGCGAGACGGCGTGTGAAGACCGCCTAATAAGGCCATCACCGTTTACTTATAATCAACAAAGCATTTAATTAATGCCATAAATGGTCAAACTTGATGAATCGTATATTACGCATCTTTTCAACAAAATATAATATGTAATACATAATATTAGGTATGTGGTTTGAACTGAAACCGAACCAGATTTTGTACCTTTAGATTTTGCTACTTTAGCATTAAAGCCCCCGCACTACTTTGTAGACTAAGATTATTTTTTTTGTATATTCTATTATCGCCGGAAGTGGTTGACTTAATATAAGGTCATGTTCTTCCCCGAAGGCGTAGGTGAATCACACTAATTTCATTATTTAAAATATAATATTATACAGTTATGTAATTAATGAGACCCACGATTTAATTATATACTTTGTAACAGCCTGTATACAAAAATATACATGTCGTAAGCCAGGAAGGAAATCTAATTCAGGATATGATATGTAACTCATAGTTATAATAATAAATCACATGCTGTTAGTAAAGTAGGTGATTAGTAGTAAGCGAACATAGGTTACATTTGTATTGCAGTATTAACATGAACATCTTAGAATATTAAGAAACCGAAAGAAAGATACCCAGGCATCATGAGGTAAAGGCCGTCCGGAAGACGACTTATGCTGACAATTATTCTGACAATTGGTCAAACGAAATCGCTCTCGACTCACAAAACAGGGTTCCCAAGAACATACAATTAGGAAAAACACAGTAAACTCCATTGTGGTTATTAATACTACAGATTTATAGTAGAATGTTCTACGCATGCTGTGCTACGACAGTAACTCCTTTGCTACGGAGCGTAGACAAGCCTTTAGAACGCAGTCTTGTGAAAAACTCCTTAAATTCATTAAACTGTTGTGTGCTCCGATCTAATACATCAACGCTGAAAGAATTTGGCCATTATGTTTAGTAATAAATAGGAAGGTGATAAATTACTTAATGCTACAAGTTGTCCTCAGAAAATTCTTATTTACTTTGGATAATTTAATTTGAAAATACCCTTTGTTCTGTGGTCGGCTGGCAACCCTAGCGCCGCGGCTGGCGCGGGCGCAGCGTTAATTGGACACGGTGCTTACCTAGCAATTATCTGATACAAACGTCTTGTGCGAGCATTAGTTAGCCCACTCTTTGTGATCTTTCGGCCACGGAATGCACAAACCAAGTGAAATTTTTTCAGAGAAATTTATTCAGCTGAAATGAAATTAGTTCAAAAAGCTGATGAAAAATCACTAATTACATTTTAACTCGTCATTAAAACGGAACAGATGTCTAAATTCAACACTTCAAACATCTTTGTTCTCTACTGAGTAAATATTTATAATAAAGAATAAATAAATGGTATAATAAAGAATCAACAAGTTTTGGTACTTGCACATAACTGTACTATACCGTATTATATTATGTGTAGGTACTAGGTATACATATAAGCAAACATATCATTGGTTGTATTGTATTGTAATTGTAACCTACATAATCGACAACAAATGCCATCAACCCACCTAATATTATGTGACTAAAATATATTTTTTGCTCGTGCTGTTTCATGTTTTACGGATCCGTTTCAAGCAATAAATAATATATCTAAAGCTAGCTATATAATATTATTTTCCTATAGATCACTCCGTATAGGTACTGGAGTAGGTAGGGTTTTACATAAAGTGTTATTTCGCGTTTACGGTATTTTATTGTTGCCTGTTACAGATTGCTTCCTTAGCAATAAGGCTTTTTGACTTTTGTATGTGTTTTTGTAAAGTTTTCTAGCGTACTGTGTGTTTTGGTGTAAATAAAGTACATATAATTATTGTATAGTCCATCGAAAACTATTTTAATTTTTATTATTTATTTCTGTTAGTTTCTAAGCAACTTGTTGTCATTAATGTTTAATTTTATAATATGTAGAATAGAATAAGAATATAATAAAAAATAAAATTGGGCAGCGCAGGACCGATCGTCGTGGAGATCTTTGGGGGAGGACTTTGTCCAGCAGTTTGTCCACGATGATAATGAAAAATAAAAATAAAAATAGAATATACATACGTGTATGTGTGAAATATGTATAATAATATGTGTCTATAAATGCCAAATGAATATTTGTCTGTCTAGTCCCAACCCAACTTTAAGAGCATGGTGAGTCCACCCAACCCAACCTTAGCCCAGCAGTGAACTGTTATGGGCTGTAGTAGTGGGAAGGTACACTGGTACATATACTAGGTACCTGCACAGAGCGTTGTTTTGCCGGGCGAACCGCGTGCGCGTGAGATCACCGCTATATCGAGTTGTGACGTCGGCTGTCTAGCAAGCACGACCAATCACACATTTTTTTGAGTTTATTTAACTGGTGTTATTTGTTATACTTTTTATAACTAGCAAATATTTGTATACGTCTAAGTAAAAGATATAATACGTACATTATACAATGTTCTTTATCTTCATTATAATAATCTAACAAGTGTTCAGTTTATTACCTGACCTTTGACAAAGAATAAGTAGGTACCATGTAATTGTAAATAAAATGTATTTTATTTAAGTACTAATTGTATGACAGCGATTTGATAAAATAGACTATCCTAACTGGTTTTATCGTAAAAGTGGAATTAAATATAAGTTAAACTTTTAGATTTGTTTTAAACAATGATAAAAATATTGTCAACACAAAAATGCCAATGCCTAGACCTACCTTACAAGCAATGAAGTTATCAAACAATAAAGATAACAAAAACTAATAGATATGACAAGTACAAGTTTTATTTTTATTACTATTCTGTAACTTGCAGTTTTGGGAATAGATAGGTTTTATCCAGGTTTCAGACTTAGAATTGGATCAACCCAACTCTTCCTGTGAGTGTAGTAAGATGCGACTAAAGGAACATCCACGGAAAGTGCAGTAGCGTTCACCTGTATTATCTACGACTGCGATCCCCAACTCGTCTTAACGGGGGGAGGGAGGGTTACATAAAGTACAGTAGTGCTATATTTACCACAAACTTTCTTGTAATAAACAAATATTAAACAGTTCACCTACAAAATGTCGGTAAAGAGAATGGATCCACCTATTTTGGTAAAACCTTCCTAGGGAAAGAGGCAGAAGTTCAGCAGTGGACTAATAGGATTGACAATAGGACTTGACTAGCAGATTTTTATGTCATCACAGGGCGATTTGTTCGTGTTCGGATTTGGGTTCGCCTGAAAGCTCCGTTATCAGCACGTGTGGGCATCCACGTCGCTCTATACAAAAAAATATGTACCTATATACATTTTTGATACATAACTGTTAATCCGAATTAATATTATTAACGCAAACGTTACTCTGTCTGTAAACGTCTAACAAAATTGAGATAAAAAAAAAGTTAGGTAATAGAACATAGCATCATAGAGTATTTATTCTGTTTACCGTGGGAAAAAATCTAATTCCTATGTAAAAAACGTTGATAGCCAGGACGATATTAGCTAATGGAAAGTTTCGTTATACAAAGAGAGGTACTGACCTATAAATAATTGTATCCTTTAACCCCTCTTATATATTCATATGACTGGAAAATAAAATAAAAAAATAATGGCTGCTTGCGTAGCTTGTGGTCAGTATTCTGGTGCAGAAAACCATCTGTCGTTTTCCTCCAAATATAGCTATTAGGACTATACGCGGATAGACATTATTAATTTCTGCCTAATCCAACTATTTGTTTATCCTTCCTCAAACCTTATGTTGCTTATGTGTTTGAAGTCACATCACATTGTTTATAAAGTAGGAAACTTTGATACAAATAATAAAGAAAATCCATTTCGTAACGTGAATATAAACTACAATAAATTTAGTTAGTTAGTAGAAGACTTTGAAGCTTTTTATTTAATAACTAGCTTGTAGGATGAGGAATTTTTCTGCCGTAAAAGGTAGTCTATATCTATATGGGTATCCTTCCCCAAAATCTATTTCATCTTTGTACCAAGTTAATTTAAAATCGGTTCAGTAGTTTCGGAGTCTATTCAATGCAAACAAACAAACAATTAAATCTTTCATCTTGTTATAATATTGGTATAAATAGATAAAAGCTCTTCACTTTTGTATCAAACAGGTAATTTTAATAAAATTGTAACTATTGGTACTATTATATCTTGTATTATATCCTGTTTGTTTGTCACTTTCAAAGTCCAGCTACTCTATTAGTGTTTTATTTTGAAATCTATTGCCGTGGACTTTCCGGGAAGCTAACTATAAAATCCCAATTTTCTTTACTTCTTCTCCGAAGAGTCGTTTCAGTATCAATATAAACAAACAAGTAAATAAACCACTTCCGAAAAATAACGTCTTATGTCATTCCTTGAATCACCTTAGGAAGTTGGAATAATGCCATTTGGTCTTAATTGAATTATTTGCACTGTCAAAGAGAAAATATAAGTTTGTTATGTTGCCAAGATAACTAGTAAATAGTAAGTCTTTCACGTTTAAACAACTACTGTAGTTACTATAAAAAAATTAGTTACTTTTATGACTTAAGAAAATCTTTATTACCACGGGAAAAGTGAAAATCAGCGAGGCCACCGGCGATCAGTAATTTACATTATGAATTCATGTCATACCACATGCTTCCTTTTATGTTTAAAACACAAGTACCTGCGAATTTCAAATATTTTACTACCAATAATATAGGATTTAAATTTACTAGTAGAAGATAATAAGAAGACAAGAAGACATCATCACGACTACGTGAAAAGATAAGGAATTTGCCGGCAGTCTTTGGCATTTCGTAATGTCACCGGACTTGACATAGAGCATTGTTTTTGGGTGTTTTCGACTTCAACTGAATATTAAATATAGATACGGTAACTGACCACCCCAAATAGCGCTGTAAGTTCGCAAAACACGAGGTCAAGCGCGTACGCAGCACGTATCGCATACGTATGTATTGTATTGTATTGTATCAAGCGACAACGTGATCGCCATTCGTCTGACAGGTGAACGCGCCCCGCCCACTTGCTTCCACCAACTTTTATGATATCTTATCGAGTTAAGGGCCCCGAAATGGGTGGTCTGCCTTCTACCACAGAATACCAAATAGTAGTACCTACTTCTACTGCTACCCAGCTGTCTTGCAATCGACACTTCATAGTCATAGTTTGTTCAGGCACTCTTCCTAGATGAATATTCGGGTAAAAATAGTTGAACTTGTTTAAATTCATTGACTTATAAAAAGTATAAATTTCATTCATAAATGTCCAGTAAAGAATTTTAATCTATTCTTTACTGGTCGAATTTATGGTTAAAGACAACAAACAAATAGAAGGCGTTAAATTATAAAAAAGGAACCGTTTAAATTACGTTGACGCCTCTGAATAGTGTCTCGAAGTAACAGACATCGTGAGTAGCGTAAAATTCTTCCCATGCCCGCATACAGCCCCAACTAGTACATTTATTGATGTAAATTAAACCCAATTCTAACTAAATACAGTGTATACTCGGCAGACACCAGTTGGGCGCCATAAACATTCCCAGATTGTTATACTATAAAGTTAAAGTGGTCATCGATGGGTCTGGCTGGTGTGCTCACAGAAGGGTACTTTCGTCTTTGGTTGGTTGTACGGGAGCTCATTAACGCAACGCTAATTGCACGTACTAATGCGTTCGGGTTCTCGAGTTAGTTAGAAATATTCCTTGAACTGATTTCGAACAAACGAAGCCGTTTGTTACTACGTGTTACATATGGTTCTGGTACGTCTTAATGTCGACATAACTGTACTCATTTATTAACGCGCGACAAAAAAAGAAAATGCAGTAAAAAATACCCTTGGTCTGTCGTCCGGTATATCCGTGAAAGACACAAGTCGCGCTTCAAGGTTCTTGAGGTTTTCTGACGTTGAATTGGAACGGTCATTTAGTTCTCACAAAACTCGAACCTTCATTGTTGCCAGACCCATAATTTACCACGACGCACCTTACTTAAAACTTCGTTTTTGCTTGTCCAGTACTGACGTAAATGGACTGATTATGATGAATATCTTAGCCATGGTGTAGCCAAGGTTTGGGACGACAGTAATTTTTTAACTTTTGAATGCTGGACGGGCCAATCAGCAGCTAGAATAAGTAATCGTAAACCATATTATTATACTATTGAGCACGGAGTACGGAGTGGAGGTAGAGCGACACACACACGGCGCCGCTGGCACCACCGCATCGTCGCGACATTGACCGCTACAAATAATAAAGTAAATCGACGCCTGGCAGCGCGCCAACGTCCCTTCACTTCACCAGTCATACACATTACGAAAAAAATACTGCACTTTTGGAAGAAAGCAAGCCGCTGTGCACAGTGATAGTAGAGACCAATATATGCGATTTGACTCGAGGAAATCCTCGATTCATCCCTTTGGAACAGAGATGGCGCCACTTGTTCAAAAAATTGTTTAAAAAATTCTAAAACCTGAACGGATCATTCGATTTTGATAATTAAGGTGTCAATCGAAAGGTAATGAATTATACTATTATAAAAAAAATAACGAAGCAGCTAAATATGATAATAAATACCAATAACATCTTCATTTTTGAAAAAGTATGACTGTATTTTCTCGTTTTTGTGTAATTTTATAAAAAAAATATATGAAAGTGGTACATTTTTATTTATTTATTATATTACGCAATTCATTGAGCGGTTAATACAAAAAATCTCATATCAATATCTTTTATAGTTAGAGAGATATTTAATATTAAATATGCGCTGCTGTGTCGGGGTCATGGGCCTCGCGGGCAAACGCGAACCCTGTATCGTTAGATTTTGATGATTAAGGTGTCAATCGAAAGGAAATACATTATTTTAATATAAAAAACAATTACCTATTTGCAAAAAATTATGATGAGTTCAAAAAAAGCCATCAATAATAAAAAATAATTGAATTGTATTTACTTATGTAAGCTTATGAAAAAAATGAATGAGCGTGGTATATTTATATTCGTTTATTATTTTACACTATTAATTGTAAGTTTAATTTAAAAAAAAAAACAATGTTAATATATTTTAAATTTCCAAAGTTATTGGTCGGTGCAGTGCTGCTGCCACACGTGCAATTCTCCATCGCAGGTTTTGCTGAAAGTAAAATCGCTTTGAAACTATGATTATTAGCATTTATGAATCTGTATTTTACTTTCGTTTTATATTCGCATTGGCCTTTGCAGATTTTGCACTGTAACGTGCAAGGTAGGCCAACGCGTCGGCAGCCACAACGCATTGTGTCACAGCCTGACTTGCATCCATAATGGTAAGGAAGCTTAAATTGTGGCCAAATTGAAGTAACTTTGGACCACTGTGGAGTCCATTTGCCATCAACGTCCGTCCATCCCCAAAGAGATGGGCTTAGGATTAATGGATTTATACATTTCCCCATTTATGTCCCGCTTGAAACGCTGCACAAAGAGCATGTTGTTGAAGAGCAGCTGAAGTAGGCAGAAGGCTTGTCACCGGCCTGTTTTTTGTCGAAAACAAATATAACCGAACCTCATTCACAGAAATATGGTCTTTTTGAGCATCGTACAGCTTGCAAGTGAATCTGAAAGTAAGGTTTACCATTATGAGGACAAGTATCTCGTACACATGTATTATAAATAGTTGGTATCATACAACTAATAATGGGTGAAAACCGTTCCAAATGAGCCATTACTTCTTCAGAGAGGATTTCTATGGGAGTTGAGATATGTATAATATGTAAAAGCAGTGGTAGCTTCACGGTGTAACATTCATGTTTTAGAACAGGTTCTTTTGCCTTTTGTTGCAGCCGGGAACGCATGAAAGTCTCGAAGCGCAGTTGACATCATTCATGACCTAAAGCGCTTCAAGGCTTTCATGCATTCACCAACTGCGACACAACGTCTAATTTCAATACAAAAGGCAAATTAGAAATGATCTCTGAAAAGTAATGGCTGATTTGGAACAGTTTTTACCCATTATTAGTTGTATGATACCAAATATTTATAATACCTGTGTCCGAGAGTATCGTAATGTGTACGAGATACTTATCCTCATAATGGTAAACCTTACTTTCAGATTCACTTGCAAGCTGTACGATGCTCAAAAAGACCATATTTCTGTGAATGAGGTTCGGTTATATTTGTTTTCGACAAAAAACAGGCCGGTGACAAGCCTTCTGCCTACTTCAGCTGCTCTTCAACAACATGCTCTTTGTGCAGCGTTTCAAGCGGGACATAAATGGGGAAATGTATAAATCCATTAATCCTAAGCCCATCTCTTTGGGGATGGACGGACGTTGATGGCAAATGGACTCCACAGTGGTCCAAAGTTACTTCAATTTGGCCACAATTTAAGCTTCCTTACCATTATGGATGCAAGTCAGGCTGTGACACAATGCGTTGTGGCTGCCGACGCGTTGGCCTACCTTGCACGTTACAGTGCAAAATCTGCAAAGGCCAATGCGAATATAAAACGAAAGTAAAATACAGATTCATAAATGCTAATAATCATAATTTCAAATCGATTTTACTTTCAGCAAAACCTGCGATGGGGCGGAAGTATACATAAAATAATGAGAATTGCACAATAACTTAGGAACTTTAAAATATATTAATATTGTTTTTTTTAAATTAAACTTACAATTAATAGTGTAAAATAATAAACGAATAAAACTATACCAGGCTCATACATTTTTTTCATAAGATTACATAAGTAAATACAATTCAATTATTTTTTATTATTGATGGCTTTTTTTTAATTCATCATAATTTTTTGCAAAAAATTGTTTTTTTATAGTAAAATAATGTATTTCCTTTCGATTGACACCTTAATCATCAAAATCTAACGATACAGGGTTCGCGTTTGCCCGCGAGGCCAATGATTCCGACACAGCAGCGCATATTTAATAATAAATAACTCTCTAACTATAAAAGATATTGATATGATTTTTTTTGTAATAACCGCTCAATGAATTGCGTAATATAATAAATAAATAAAAATGTACCACTTTCATATATTTTTTTTATAAAATTACACAAAAACGAGAAAATACAGTCATATTTTTTCAAAAATGAAGATGTTATTGGTATTTATTATCATATTTAGCTGCTTCGTTATTTTTTTTATAATAGTATAATTCATTACCTTTCGATTGACACCTTAATTATCAAAATCGAATGATCCGTTCAGGTTTTAGAATATTTTAAACCATTTTTTGAACAAGTGGCGCCATCTCTGTTCCAAAGGGATGAATCAAGGATTTCCTCGAGTCAAATCGCATATTTTGGTCTCTACTATCACTGTGCAAAGCGGCTTGCTTTCTTCCAAAAGTGCAGTATTTTCACCAAAAGTGACCGTAACAACTATGACTATACCACCTACACCATCGCTGCAACACATACAGCCGCCAGACGAACGCGACCCCCATGGGGAAACCGTTGGGCTGTCGCGACGGCACTAGATCGATGCACTTTCATTTTCCATATTGCAAACACCCTCTAGCCCGGGTAGAACAAAGGGTTAGAAACCCCGCAACTTTTAAGTTATTCAGCAAGTATCGATCAGATGATTCTCGAAACTTCAGCCAAAATGATTAACATGAAAATTGCTCCATAAAGCACAATGGAGGTGGTCATTAGCGTCGCTGTTCAGCTGAAATCGACCTTGATTTTCATGAAAAGCGTTCCGAGCGAGTTTCTCGGAAAACCCGTGTGAGTCACACTCTCTATCGCGGCAGCAAGGCAGGTCACTACGCGCGTATTTACATTCGTCGTCGTCGACTCGATTCAAAAACTCGATTACGCTGAGTGATTCATGCTGAATATGAATCAGCACGCGACACGAGATTTCACTAGGTCTAGTTTCCCATATGAAATCTGACACCTGTTCAACATGAATTTTACATTCAAAAGAGGTTTGTTTATGAAAATATATGGATTCCTGCATTCAATGAATAAACTTGTCGCTTTCAAGGTTAGGTTACAAGGAAATCTAGAGAAAACCAGAAAAACTGGTAACACAGCGGAAAAGTTGACAGCTCAAGCGGATATAATTATCTGAGCTAGGTTATTTTAGGTCATAAGTACGTACTATATTTCTATATTTTTAATAGATGTGGGCGAGATTAAAGATTGTAGTTGTAAGCGCAAAAGTGCCGCCAAACCGCGGCGGGCGGAAACGCTCCGGAAATGGCGAGCATACCGCGCGGCGCCGCTTGCGCCTGCGACGCCAACCGCACACTTGCCCCAAAAAAATAAACCGCGAACATTTTGTATTGTGAAACCACAACAAAAGATGTTATTTGTTAATCTTGTAACATGATGAATACATAGTTTACAACCAATACTTGTATTTAGCTTTGTTATTGTGGACTCATTTGGCTGCAAAAGCCTTATTAATATTACTTGATTAAAATTATTATAAGCGTGTAATGAACTATCTTCATTAATTAACACTGACTAACAAATTATGATTACAGTTTCTACTCCTATTTCACATTAGATAGCAGTTAGCAGCAAACGAGGTTGTTTTAATTAAGTTTTAATAAGTAGTATAATTGTAATGGACTTCGTTATCGTATAGTACGATCCAACCGAGAAATGTTTTAAATCTGTATTATTGTTTTTCACCGATAAGCAGCTGCACGCACGAGCTTAGAACAAAGAGTTATAATCCTGACACTTAACGAGGCAGTGCGAATCATATTGCGCTTTTAATGACCAACACGCTCCCTCGCACGGTCGGGTTACCTCGCACTTATGAGCATTATCTTGAATTAATTAGCTAGTTCACTGGTTATGTCGCAATAATTTATAATAGTAAAAGGTAAATAATAAGGTGTACAATATGTACTTTAATCTTTTCTCGATATAAGTAACAAGTGAGATTGGCTATCATAAAATCAGGTTTTTTTAGGGGGATTTTGAACTTGTATGTTTTCATACAAAAAGAGATAAACGTTTTGCTCCCGTAAACAAGTTCCAATTTTCATATCTTTTGAAAGTGTTGTAGATAGAATGAAAAGTTAACTTAAAAAATCTATAGTTACTTTTAAATGCTAACAAGTACTATTGTACCGTGATCAAAATTTCTTTAAAATTTGAGTTTTATTGTATCTACTACGTTTTCAAAGTATGAAAACTAGCCATAACATACATAACCATACTGAACTTGAACTATATTTACGGAGACGGAGAGCAAAGCGTCCTTTTGTATGAAAATGTACAGGTTCACAATCGTCTTAAGATTACGTCCTCATTTGAATTCCGCCAGCAAAGTAGGATACTGTTGAAATAAATTTACTTGCTAATGTTGTTGAATGCGTATCCTTGCTGACTTTAGGTACAGAGGGCGATGCCCACGCACGTGTTGCTTGTTTTATTTAATTTTTTAATTGCGTCGTCGCCCACATCGCCGGCTGAGCAGCACAGAGATCTCGTGCCTTTTCGGTCACTTTCGACATTCAACGGAGATCGGAGCTTTGACAGCTTTGACCCTCGGTGAACTTCCAACGAGCAAATTACAGGGCTACCGTGACCGTGTTTGGGGAGACCAACTCTGTTACCGAACGCTGATCTTACAGATCATGAATTTCTAAATATGGAAATCAAACATGTTCGAAAAATATAATCTAACGAACAATACATAAATAATACACGACGAAAATATTGGAGTCGAAGTTTACACACTTGACGTGTTTACTGTGGTGTGCGTTTTCAGAATTGCAATTCGCGTGTGTCCGTTCGAGTTCCTTTGTCGGTATCCTCAAATCGCGTTGTAAAATATAAAATGCGAAACAGTTAGGTAGAAGGGGCGTCACACAGACGGACATACAAACAAAGCCATTGTCTCGCCAGCCACTGTGTTTGGAGGCACTTATGCTAATTTCTTTTGAGGAACGCCACAGCCTTCCTTAGCGGGGAAACAAATACTTTATTACCTGCAATATTTCAATAAGAACAATACCAGTCGGGAAACTTGGTAATAAAGATGTTAACATAAGTACGTAGTTTTTTTTATAATTGACGAGTGTTTTACGACGTATAGTAACTAAAAAAAGAATAGGTTTACTTTCATAATCAAGGAAATAGATAATAAAACAAATATTGTACGAGCAATGTCAGAGGAATATAATGAATAATGATGAAAAACGAATACCCATTACAAAAACGAACAAAGCAGAGCAATGTCCAACTGCGTGGAGAGTTCAGCAAAAAAAGGACTCGACGCTGGTGGCCTTTGGCCGTCAAAGCACGTCGCGTTATCACCACCAGCTGCAGAAGGTCGTCCCAGCACCGCCTAGTACCGCCGAGATAAAACGCCCATCAAACAAACAGAGTAACCTACCGACAACCGCTGGAAATACCCGGTTACCAGTTATCGGGAAAAATGTGATGATAGCACATTAACGACGATTTCAATTTAAAAACCATTTTATACAGCATTTTTCCTTGTTACTGCTGTTTGAAGGTAAAGGTGGTTATACTTTTTTATGATCAAGAACTGAAATACTCCTGTCTGTTCCTAGATTTTATTCCCATTAAAAGCAATGATCATTCCGTTTTTCCTGAATTTTAATTAGAAGACCAGAACTGGCTGCAGGGCTTCGTTTTTCAAAACAGGTATTTTTAAAATATATCAAATATTGGTATTGTATTGTAAATTTTCACAGTGCTTAGTTTATTGATTTCAATATTAGCATTGTTTTTAGTGAAGCTCTTCCTCTGGCACAGACAGAATCAATATAGTGCTGTCGATGGTTTAGTTTTGTCAGCAGGACACCGGTATTGTTGGGTGCTTATCAGACAGATAGCGGCGTCCGAATGCTACACCGGCGGTCCTCCTTATCGCATTTCCACGAAACCGTCCACAAACACTTGCACTTATCGCTAAATATTTCACAATCGCTGTACTAGAGGAAATTCCAGTGCTGGGAATTAACCGGCTGTTTAGAAACATCGATTACAGAAGAGCTTGTTATAAGTCTCGTGAGAAAATTCTCCCATGTTGCCAAATTTTGACGGAATATCGAGTCAACCTTAGCCTTGGGAATAGAAGGGGGAATAATACTGAATCCAAATTAGTAGAAAGTCATCTGGCTAATGATCCGTGAAACGATTTTCCAGTAAATAAATATTGCGTAGTATATTCCGGCACTCACCACATCTATCTACACACATAATTGGCGAGGGTTTGGCACCACTCCAAGGATCTTTGTACGTGCGTGACCGTGTATCATATGAGAACTAATTACTTTGTGACAATTGATATGTTTAGGTCGACTTTTGTATGATTGACGGCTTTCAAAAGGTTTCCAAAAAAATACTCACGAAATGATCTACAATAATGTCGTCAACATATAAAAAACGATTTACTCTTTTACAAAATTCTTTTAAGCATGCTTGCTTTGCTTTGCCAGACAAAGGATATAGACGAATAATGAACCCGCATAGAGCAGAATCATACTGTTTTATTAAAAAATTGTATATGGAAAAATTGACTCTGTGAGCCACGCGTGTTGAATAGGAATAACCTAGGTTGTACCTACTTGAACATAACTTCTACTGCCGTTTACTAAGTTAGTAGGCACATTACCTGCCTTTAGCACTTTACAACATTAACATAACACGCCTTAACCTTGGTTTAAGGCTCAGGCCCTACTATACTCGTAGATAAAGAATCATCGGCGTTGAAGGTGTTCAGTAACTATCCGGAATTTAAAGTACCTGCCTTATCGTTTGTAGTACTTGGAGAATAATTCGAAATCTTTGAACTATTGTTTACAATAGTGTTGTAAACAGAATTGCTAATCTTATCACTACGATTAGGATCAGGTACTTTACTATAATGACTGTTATTTAAACAACTATGGGTAATATTCAAAATAACTTTACTAATTATATTATTATAGAAGTTGAAAAAACCAAAATATCGTACGTATCCCAAATTCTTTTATGAGCAGAAGCGACGAAGATACGATAATTTGAAAAGAAGTTGTCAGCATGGAAAAATCTGTAAAAACTGCGTAGTTTATCCTTCTCTATATTTGGTATCTAACTCTAACTTAGAGGTGCTATAAGAAAAGTAGAGAGAAGTAAGTAGGTGTCTCAAACTTGCAAAACATATTTCCCTTAACATCAATGAGGACAGATAGCAGCTGCATTTCACTGTCCACCACGCTTGTTATCGGCTCTGTTCAACGATATCGCTAAAACAAACACTGGCCTTTGAACAAAACAAACACATTTTCGGAGTCGTTCAAAGACTGGTACGATTACAACGTAGAGGATGTAGGTAAATGCGCAAATTGCAGACTCGACTGCTCCTGAGACAATTAGAAGTACGGCCACGGACGCTGAAGTGTGCACAATGGCGATGCAAATAATCACGATTATGGCAAGGTTGACGACGGGCGGCGGAGGGTTCGTTCAACTGACCGCGAGCGATGACACGCGGCGCGGGCGCAGCTTCGCCGTCGCGGCGGCGATGCGCCGGACGACGTCACTCGCGCGGCTTACGGAAGGTGGGCAACTGGGCACCCGATAACAACCACCAAATGTCATCATATACTGATTGATTGTCCTCACGTAGGTATCCGTCCGTGTACACCCAGACATACCTACTTTAAAAAATGATGTAATTAAACGCAATTTGAAGCTTAATTACATAAACAAACAACGCTAAATGTTGTAAGTTCAAAAACAAACAATAACAGATCAAACACTGACAAGTATATGCAACTTACCAATTCTTTCCAATGCAATCCAAATTACATATATTTCACTTCACTCAAGTTTTAAATCACAACTTCAAAAAACTTGTCGAAACTTGATACAGCAAGCACGATACGCGTGCGCACGACAAAAACAATCCACTGACAGATGTCGATTGGTGTCGGAAAACCCCCTCAGAAACTACGCTGCGCAGAGGACGCAGTGTGTAAATATTATGCTTCAACTGGACAAAGGTTTTTGTTATCTAAACCGGTGTCAGTGAGCGTGAACGACACGAGCCGCACGTATAGTGGCGCAGCGTGGAGTGAGGCTCGCGCGCGGGCGCGCCGCCGGCTGATAAGCCTGGCGCGACGCCCCCCGGCGCCGCCTACGCCCCACTGCCGCACCACGCACCACCGCCGCCCCTCGGCTCCTGCACCGGCCGCCAGACCACCAGACGGGCCCCCGCGCATTATGCACTGCACCTACGCAAAATTTCACAACTGCAACGTACCTTGCAACATTGCAGAAAATCAACAACTTTCCATTCCTTAAAAAGACGAGGAAACGTGCACCCGGCAGCCCAGATACCGGCGAGAACAATGAGCGGCAAACAAACGCAGAACCTTTTTAGTGTCCTCCTAATTGGGCTTGAGGTGCGTTGGGCAGCAGAAATTCAATATGCAACGCGATCCGCTCGCTACATAAACAGAATAATTGAATTAGTGCGAGCATGTCGAGCACGAGCCGCCGCCAGCACGACCACCTATGAAGCTGATGTCGAAATTGGAGCTGACGCCAAGCACTCGCACTAGCTCACAATCACAACACCGTTAACCACAAGATGCACAAACCTCCCAACACCACATCAGCCTAAGCAAAGGAAGTTAGTGCCCATAAATTTTATGTCTACCATTGCGGCAGATACCAGCAAACCGATGCCATAAAAGATAAAGTTCTTTTAGCTGGACTGGAGTACATAATTATGAGGTCAATCATAAAAAAAAAATTGATAACAAATACGCCATTAAGATCTGAGAGGTGGTAATAAACTCAAGTTACGATAGCCCGCATTTTTCAACCTATAAAACTACAAAAGTTATTATTTCAATTTACCCTATTTGGTACTAGAAAAGAAATAATTAAAACCATTATGAAATGTCGGCCCCACCACCTAGGGAATTCTGGAGGGGGAGCGGTTATCTGAAATGGTACCTGTTGGTACGCCGCGCGGCTGGACCAGTAACGTGCATAGTGCAAGCAAGCTATCGTGGGGAAGACAAGACAGAGAGAGACTGAGGAAAAAAATATTCGCTAGTGTCAGTCAGTCAGCCCACCGGGGCGTGACATAAATGCACAAACATATTACTTTAACGAAAACAGATGAAAATATTCCATGGTGATCACTAAGGTAGGAGACTAGACTAGACAACATGGCACTTCGCAAAGTTTGATCACCCTCGGCCCACGTGCAACGATCGGCAAATAAATTCCATTGTTACACACTAAAGTACTTAAGGTACGTTGTCTGAAGCGCATACATATTACAGTACTGAAAAACGATAGATGTATATTAATGTCTATAATTGAAAGAATACAGCTAGATATTTATTCATAAATCTATCACATTAAGTTGTTTTCATCAATATGATGAACATTGGAGAGAATTACAAGAAGACAACATATTAACTTTGTCCTGTTATGAAAGGGCAAATCACGCTGCCAATATCTGCCGATAGTAAAATGTACGTTAAGAAAAACGATGCAGCAACCGAAACTGATCAGAGTGCTCCTCGACATGCGACCTTTTGCGAATGTATTAAAATTACTGGCTGCGTAGGAGTAGCTAAATACAAAATTGGGTTCGAAGAATTGCGGTAAGTAAGCAGTCATTCGAAACCCATTAAAGCTGTTGTTTACCGTCTGCCTCCCTTTATCAATGCTATCATATAAAATTGTTCCAGGAATCTCACCAATATTTTCAAAAGCCAAACCAAACCATTTATTTGCGAAAATACAGCATTCATGTATACATACATACACGTACCTACATCTTTTTAAATATAACCTTCATGAAAGCATGCTAAGAAAGTTAGAATAAATAAATTTGTAATTATACTATGATAGAAAATTGCAAATGGCAAACAAAACTCAAGCTGGTCACTATACAAGACCGATATTTTATAATATTTTTTCGTGAAAAGTATAAAGAAGATGTTAGTCGATTGCTTTTGCTCCTCTGACTGAACTGTGCATTCGTAAATAAATGTATGTAAAACATTTTATGTCTTGTAAATGTATCCAAGTCAAATCTGGAATGCATGCATGAATGGACAGAATGCTGTAAAAGATAAATTATCGGACGTCAATAAAACTCTGCGATATTTAAAGGCTTGTGAAACTCAACAAAAATATAAAATTAAAAAGAAGACGACGACGTAGAAACTCAGCCACAGTCATAAACGTTTACGAGTGCATTACTCTCTATAAAGTAATGAGAAAACGGTAAGAGAACCCCACGATAAATCTATTAATTACAATATGCTTAATCTGATGGCAAGAAAATTTATCGAGATAACGAAATCACAATAAATCCATTTAGTGTTCATAACGAGGTGGCAATTCATCCAGAAAATAAATTAGTTCACATATCTTTCGTTATAAAAATAAAATTAATGTTGTATAACGCGTGACGGGTGAGAAATCTGGCTATGCACGAGCCAGCCCTCATAAATTACCAGATTAATCTTTTCAAATAATTTGACCTTTCCATCTGACGAGGGTTCATTAAATAATGGCCGGTATTGGAAGAGAACTTATTGTGCCGTCTATCAGAATTTTTGTTATGGGTGGGTTGGTCTCCTTCAATACAAAAACGTCTTCCGAGGTAGGTGGAGATCCCTCAGTAGATTATATATATATTGTCACAGCACTGTATAAGTTTGATGATTATTAATAACCATAGCCAGCAACGGTGTGATTGAATGCTCGAATTCCATAAACTCCCTTTGTGTTGGGTACAACATAAATCAAACACGGAGATATTATAACTTCATGAATTCATTGCCTTGTTATTAAATATAATATCATTATTATGTTGTTTTACATTACATTACTCCACCAACAAGTGCGCATTGTCCTCAATCTAACGCATATGGCATTAACTGCAAGGGTAATGGCAATGTATCGCTAACTACAAAGGACATAATTAATTCTAAAAAGCTGAGACATTTCCATAAATTGTAAATACAGTTTATAACAATGATCTAACGCACGTGTGCTTGCAATAAGCATGACATCTTTTAATAAGAGACTCGGCCAAGGCGGAAACGTGGAAAATGTCAGTAATCTACCGAGCTACAAGCACGATTCTTGCCCATAATCGGACCAAGGACTTCGCAGCTGGAAATATCAGCTCCATGCTTATTATTGTGACGTAATTGGTATTGCTACGAAAAACAAAGAAAATTAAATTTGCAGAGAATCCTTTGTTTAGATTGGACTTTGGTATTTGGGTTGATTTGATAGTAAATAAGGGCGCAGGTGGTCAGGTTAGGTGCATGGGTCAAGTCGAATGGGATGAGCGAGATAGGCATAAAGGTACCGCAGGAATTTCCGTCGGGATGCCGCGCGAGCTTGCCGCGTGAGTCACCGCTGCTCGCACAGGACTGCCCATTGGCTAAAAGGACCCTGCCCGCCAGGATGTTTTACCACCTTCTCAGATTAACGGACCTCCCCCATTCTTTTGACGGTGCAACTTTATCACCGTTTTGACATCTCCAATGAGACCCACAAAATATAAAACATTTTTTGCATTCTCTCAGAATCTCTACATCTTTATTTTGTACTATTTGTAAAGACGGATATTCGGAACAGCTATTAGGGAAAGCCGACAACTACCCTAAACAGAGGTAAGCTTGTTAACGTTATGGTATTTTTTTCTAGATTAACATATAGATAACTTTACTCTTACAAAGTAAATTATAACGATGCTATTATAAACCCGATGTAGGCAAAGTAATCTGCACTTAATGTCGGTATTTTCTGGATACTATAACTTAAATAAAACGACAATTACAAATCTTTCTTGTCCTTACATAGTTATTTATTAAAATTGGAGCAGGATAGTATCAATGACACGACGACATGAACTTTTTGTGAAATTAGAAGACTACGATGACGCCTGAAAATATCTACATATCAATTACATCACAACAACTTTAAACCTTATAAAAGAAACAGAGTTTACATTTTAAATTATTACATATAAATCATCCGATTGTCCCAAAGCCCCAAAGGAGTGGTGGCAGGCAGGCAGGAGTTTATAGTATACATTTACTCGTCGTATGTATTTTCCTCAAGAACATGAAACCAAATGACGTAGGTTTAACGTCCAATAAAAATGATAATGAAATTAACATAAACAGGAAAAAAATGGTCTAATGGAACTTATGCGACGATTAGTTAGGTAAGACGAATTAAATTAATATACCTAGATTTAATTTTTATATCAAAATTAGTTTTGTTTATCAATCCAAAACCTGCCATCCTTAGAGAACAAATATACATAGATAGAGCATGCGCATCGCTCCGCTGCCTTTATGTCAAGCGTAAGCAAATTTTGGCAGATTTTGTATGGGCGGTGAAATCAATAACATTTTTCTTTTTTTATTTGTTCCTCAAGTAATGTTTGCAACTTATCACTGCACAATACTGCACATTTCAAAATGTTCTCCTATTAAATTTCTTATTTTCACCGGGAAAAATAATCAGCTCCGATAACCATTTGATACTAAACGAACGCGCTGAAGATATTCGGACTGTTCGTTCATATCCGTGCTTACGGTTCATACTTGATTAGGCGTACTCTATCCCTCCCAGAATTTTTTCTATTTATACTCTAAGCTGCCATCTTTTCAACCGTTCTGGTCCGTAATTAGAAATAAATAGTATTCAAATGTTTGTCGAACGATTATAAATATGATAGCGGAGGAAGCAATTTAAATTCAATCCGCAGTAAATATTTATGCAACATTTAAATTAAGTGAGTACTTATAGAAAGTAATGTAATGTGACAATGTACAAGCACAAAGCGCCAGCCGTGGGTGGCGCAGCGACAAGCGCGGGCGCATGACTTACAGCCTCAGACGAGCGAACAAAGCATCTCTGTTTGGGTGGTTTGGATGCAATATCTCATCTGAACTAAATATAATAACAATTACCATCAAATTGATAGAAGAAATTAAACCAGATGAATAAATATTTTCGTTTGCATAATCTGACGCAATCAGGGTGCAATGTTAGTTCATAGATGATAAGTGACATTTTTTAATACTAGCACATACTAGCGAGAGTAGTGAACTTATGAAATGGACAGTGCAGGATCAAGAGGACTTCAGCTGAAATGAAAATGTTACCTTGCATTAAATGAGAGAAGCAATGTAAAAGAACACCTCTATCTTATCGAGGTCTGTTAAGCTCGATGTCACTTTAACATATTTCGGATTTACGAAAGCCTCCAATGACGAGGGCAGACAACAGAACACTTTATGTAATGGACCGACTGATAGCGCGCCCAAGTTATCATCGGGAGAGGCAATAAAGACGTCACTTTCTGTCTTTACGGCGTCTTGTCTTGTGCAATGTAAAAGCAGCTTCCATTTTATGGTGCCCTGCAGCTACTACCACTTCAGGTCAGTTGATTGTTACTGCCTTTTGTTACGTGAGGTTAAAAATTTTACTGGTAATTCGCCTGAGATGGTACAAAAAAGGATGGACACTAAATTAAGAATAACTACATTCTGTAGATTTTATATCCACGAACTCATAAAGAAGTTTGATAAAATTTCCCCAAATTCAATTTGAACGAAATCCAAATAACATAAATCAAGCAATCGTAAACTTGGTAGACTCAGAAAATTTAAAGTGGAAAAAGAATAGATATAAAAACAGCGTGATTGAAATAACAAAAACCATTATCACAGTTAAAGTAACACAAGTTAAACAAGCGTACATTTGCAGACTCAGGTGCTTGTTGACGTAACACAGACAGGTGTACCATTTATTGCGGAGCGTGAGACGATTATAGGCTTTACTTTACGGGGCAAATGTTGATGCGAAACGAATATCGATGATAATTAATAGAGTCAAGGCTAAAACAAAGCATTACCTGTATTACGCTCCACGAAAACGACGTCAAAACAAATTTGTTGACTGGAAACCGAAAATAGCCAAAAAACAAAGTTCCATGAGAAACATTATCATCATAAACACGAAGTATTTGTTATTAATCCTATTCACCTGCTACTGTTAAGAAATTATAAATGAGCAATCCTCATACTTGATAAAACTATGTGTGTGTTTTTTCTTTTTTCTAAATTGACCTATTATGCCCGTGTCGAAAAGGTACGACCAATCAAGCTTCACCGGACTTGTGCTATGTGTCACGTCATCATCAGATCGCGAGTCGACAGAAGATACAAATTGCTTACTTCCGATCTCGATGTTTGCCGCCGATGAGTCAGATTCGCAGAAGTCAATGTTGAGGTTACCTAATCACTATACTATACGATAATAATCATCATAGTCAGGGATGGGAATAGCTTCACTATACAAAATCTTGTATTTACGATAATGGCCATTTGAACAACAATAGCTATATTTATATGGATAATTTCAAAGAAGATAAACAATTTAAATTATATTGTTACTTTATCTTCGAAATCGCAAAGGCAAAATGGCCCATTCAAAGAACATGTAGTTAAATAGGCCAAAGAATGAATGCCTTAAAGTATCACCTTTATCAATTAAAGCAAATTGCCTGCATCCGGCTCGTATCGGCGACGGTCGCGTAATGGGTGTCGGCCAATCAAACCCATCTGCCAGGGTCAATGAGGTCAATCAGCTCAAAATCAGCTGTTTAATAGACCAATAGACGTTAACTCGGACAATGCGATGGGTAACTAGGTATTCGGCTTGCAAATCACCGGAGCATAACATGTTTTGAAGAAAATAGAAAAAAATATGATGAAATAATGGGAAATGTTGGTAAATGAAAGTTCCAGATCTAGACAGTAAACTACTAAAATAATTCGTCATTGCGATCCTGAGCCTTACGTCTAGAACCTCTAGAACATTTTAACCTTTAGCCTAGTAAAGTTTTCGGCAGAATATGAAGTTTTTCCCGCGTTTCTTTCTTTCACCAATACTCACAACTCTAGAGATTCGTAAGATAATACAACCATAAGATACCTGAGAAACTAAAACTGATGTAATAATGTGTAAAGCAGGTAAACCGATAAAGCCGACGTGCGTTCACGCAGGTACGAAACTTGGTGGGAATTCCCAGCCATTCTTGGAAGCCAGCGATTCCGGCGTGGAGAAATTTCACAAGCGCGATGTAGGTCAAGTCCGCCGGACTTGACGCTGCAAAGGTTAACCATCGCGCTGCTGCGCCAGCCGCCACAAGTCCGGTTCGTACGCTCTTGCGCAAGCGCAACCGATACTCGTTATCAGATCCTTAAAGATCAGTAGTTTCTAGAACGACTTAAGGTTTTTGCTGTTTTCATGAACTAATAAAGTGTTTTGTTGCATTTCAGGTTAATTACAGATATTACTTTAAACGTTTGTTTTAGATCACTAACTATGCAACATGGACCCTTATTGAGAGAAAGTCCAAAGATTCTATTGTGATTTCAAATTGTATCTACTGGATGGAACTAATTAAGAATATTACTCGATTAGCTTGAGTGATGATGACATTAATTGAATATGTAACGACGACTTAGCTAACATTGGATAAAACCCAAGGATATATTCATTCAACTATAGGTCTCTCTCACGCAAGTAAACCTCAAAACATCAAACAAGTCTGCGGTTTTTTTTTGCACGTCATTTTATTGGCCTGTTTACGATATTTACGAATGTAATACCATATTTGTGGTTTATGTGCGACTACGATAAGAAAATCGGTACCTACAATTTAACTAAAGTAACACTTTCAACGTTTACTTAGGCATTTTAATTTATGAAATGCATGTGACTTCAAACACGAAGTAAATAAAATTTTTGAGGAATACAAAGTTCAAACTTCAAACAATCCTAAAAGATCAAGATTAATAATTGTAATTTAACTAATCTACCAAAACAATATCAATCTCTACTCTAGTCTAGAACGGACAAGGTCACACAAGTTACAAGATCTTTTTAGTTGTAGTTTTTATGTGAGTGCCAGTGCTCGCGGATATTAGCAAAATGCCATTAGAGAACCAGAGTGTTCGCTCGCATACAACACTGATTCGCATAAAAACTGATATGAAAACATTTTGAATATAAATTTTAATGGCACAGCTGCCGCCGCCGCTGCTGGCGAGTTCGTGGAACTCCTCACACCAGCGGCGGCGGTGGCGCGAGGTGGGGAGCGGATGACGTCACCCGATGACGTCATCTCCAGCGCGCCATCCATGACGTCAGAGAAAGTTGCCGCAATAGAATCCAGTTAACGTTGCGTGTTATTGGAATTGCGGTACCTTTGGCTTATCACTATCAATCACGTGCGTGTTTAGAGAGTAGTGGATAAAATCAATTTTCCTTTAGTAGGTAGTTCACGTAATTAACCCACAGTGAAACAAATGTTTAGGTGTCAGATTAAACTCAACTGGAGATTATCTTATCAAAAACAATAGTGAGCAGAAAATAAAATTATCATAATAGGTAGGTACTTGTAATCAATGTTTTCAACGATTTGATAAGACCTACACGAAATTATAAAGTCTAGATAGCTAACGCCATCTAGACCAACCTGTATGAACTATTTGGTTCATACAAGTTCAAGAAAGGAATTCAGTTCATGTTATAGTACGGCTTGCTAGCTAAAAAATATAAGGATATCGGTCCCATCTGGCAGAAAGTACGAAACTTGGCATGAATGTAGCTGTCATATATGTGCTTCAATGTCGATATGGAAACACTTCGATAAATTATTGTTTCCCCCCTTTCCCCCCCCCTTTTATCTCCCTCATTCTGGTTTTTTGAATTTTATACTAAAACAGTACGTCTGAGGAGTTTACTTTTCAGAGATCAAATCATCGTCGATAAATCGCCTACAAAACGATACTACATTTTATAGTGCTAAGATTAATATATTTCTATATACAGCCATCAACGTTTTATGAAATTTTAAAAACAGGCACACTTTTTTCTTCCTTACTTTATTTATAGGAAAACGACAAGAGTGGTGATAAAATGGACTAAGGAAGTCAACTACCTTATACATTAAGCTAAAAAATGACATTTACTTCATAGTCGTAAAGGCATTACTTCTAGAGTTACAGCTCACCGCGTCTGACTCAAGTACTCTTTTTTTTACCTTTTTAGAATACATCTTTCTGTTAACTTTGTTTAGCGTAGATTAGATTCAGATTTTCCAATTAGAAATAAAACAGTCCATGTACTAATCCAGGCCACAGTCTATTTACATGTAAAACTAGCTTTCTGCCCGCGGCTACGCTTGCGTTGTGTTTCGACATTTCCGTATTAATTTTTAACTATCCCACTTTTTTCCGTGATTTTAAAGTATCCAACATGTTGACCGAGTATATAAGGTACCACCATGCAAAATTTCATTTCAATCGGTCTAACAGTTTCGGAGATAAGCCCGTAGAATGTACTGCGCCGTATGAGTTACTAAAGTTTTTTAACTATCCCACGGGAACTTTTTAATTTTCTGGGATTAAAAGTATTGAAGATGTTGACCGGGATATAAGGTACCACTATACAAAATTTCATTGAAATCGGTCGAATAGTTTCGGAGATTAGCCCGTACAAACAGACAAACAGAGAAACAAAAATATAAAAAAAAAATCTGGGTATGTACCACAGGGTTCCCATGTCGAACAAAAGATAAAGAGCTTTTAAAAAAGATAATAGATGGCGCTACGCATACCGTCTTGAAAATTGGGTTTCAGAAAATTCATCAAAGGATAAATTAGACAGAAAGTTTTAGTTAGGTTCTATTTTTTTTAACGATAGAAGCTTCTAAAGCACAAGAAAACTGCAAAATATCCTATAAATACATTATTAACAATCGAAACACAGTAGCACCATCATCAGAAATAGGTAGCACAAGGTAGTACTACGTCAAGCCCTACCAACATCAAATTCAACGAGCTGCCGAAAAGCGTCATCTATTCGATTTCACCAGAACTACTATCAAAAGAACCTATGTATGATAGATTGTGAAGAAATTGTCTTTTTCCAGAGTTGCTAGTATGAGTAAGTATGTGTAATTTCGAACAATTTCGAAGCTTTTTAAGAACTATTATGATTAAACTATTTTAATTTACTATTTAATTGTAGCTAACTGTAATCATCTGCAGGTTCGGTTAGATTAAAATGAGTATGATTTGATGCTTCGATTAGAACGCGTTGTAGGAGCAGTTTGGTTCAGAAAAACTGTTATTTTAACCTCTTTCATTTATTTTGAAAGTCTTTCATATTACTTTTATTGGTCGTCAAAAAAATAAATAAAAAAGATACTCCGATCCGATAGAAATAAGTCCAGAATAGGCGAAAACGGGGCAGGTGCGGGGGAGCGCGAGGGAAAGCGCATAGGTACCTACTTCATATCAGATAGATATTCCCGACGAGTTGTAGTAGCCTAGTAGGTACCTATGGTTTGTTTAATTTAATCTGGACAAAAGGTCATTGACTCCTGCATACAATGCGCACATTTTTTCAAACGATACCTACGAGAAACTATAGGAAATTATTACAAAAAAACCCGATTTGGCATTCCGTAGTAGAAGGCGGGGTGACCGTGTAACATGGTGTAGTAACCATTGAAATAATTGTACTATGCGTGCCAAATAAGAATAGGATCGCGTTTGCAGCTAACGTCACGAGACAAATGTCACCAAATGACTTTGTACAGTCTGCAAGAAAATGTAATAATTTTTATATATAATAATTAATTTCAATAAATTAAATCATATAGATAACGCAACAATAAGCAAAATAGTAATATTTTTACTACACCGACAGACGCGTCCGTTTTGCTAGATTATGTGAATTTTCGTGATTTTTATGCATACCTGCTAGATATGAGCGCCGCGCCGGCGCGCCGCCGCCGCCGACCAAAAGCACGCGCCGCCGCCGCCGTGAAAAAACGTCGGCGCGCCGATATCCAAATTTTATCACAATTTTAATTATAAATAATTGATTTAATGCATTTTTACATCATTTTATAACATATCTATCAATTGATTAGTCTACTGTTGCTACAAACTAAGATTTCTTTCACTTATTTTGCTTTTAAAGCAGCCGACATCTTCTTGTTAAGTAATGTCCCGCGGCTACAATGCGAAAATTCTCAAAATATTTTATTGTTATTGTTGATAATGTAGGATCGACAACAGACTGTGAGAAAAAAACAGAATTAACATTATTTTTTATTTTATTTTCTAAAATTTTCTTTGGTCAAGAAAGAACAAGGTCACGCCGCCGACGCCGCCGCCGCCGACCCTAAAAACTCGGCGCGCCGCCGCCGACCCAAACCCTATCGGCGCTCATATCTAATACCTGCATATATAATTATTAATTAACATAATCAAAATAATCATATTAGAATCATATTAGTAATTTTCAGTGGGGCCAACTCTCTTCGAGGTAACCTTAATCACAAAAATCCACATAATCTGGCAACACAGACGCGTCTATCGGTGCGCCCAGTAATAATATTACTATTTTGCTGTTTGTTGTGCTTGTGTTATCTGTATCATTTAATTCAAATTAATTATTATATATTCATATCATTAGATTTTTTTGTAGACCATACTTTTCTGTCGTATTTTGACATCTGTCTCGTGACGTTAGCAGCAAGCGCGATCCTATTCTTATTTGGCACGCATAGTACTAGTGTTACCTTGCCAGACATTTTGGCGTTAGCGTTACATTGTTTTTATAACTTTTAAGAAAAGAAGTAGATCAGGGTTGTCAACTTTGGTTTGTCGGAATTATAGAACCACCTTAGGCTTCCGACATGGCTCCTACCTATAACGACTACATCCGTAGATAGTAGCCGGGACCAACGGCTTTACGTGCCTTCCGAAGACCGGAATAATATTTCTTTTCGGACAATCAGGTGATTCAGTCTGCAATGTCCTAACCAAACCGAGGAAAGTCTCACAAAGTGAAATTATGTTCGACGAGTCCCCATCGGGATTCGAACCCGGAACCTCAGTTGACCTCTCGACCACAGAGGCTGTTAAAACATAAGTATAATACAATAATAATATAAGAGTAATAAATAAAATAAGAGTGAGTTTTGAGACAGTTTTGAGAACAGCAACAAAGATCTATGTTAATAAAAGTCAGGTAAATACAGAAGTCAGCACATACAGTTGGACATTCGCACTACGAAATTCACCCTTACAGCTACGGAATACGGGCGCTGTCAAGGCCGCATGTCGTCACCCTGCTGAGAAAACCTCGTAAAGAACAGCTTTTGACTAATTCCTTTTTTTACAAATTGGGCAAAAAAACGCGCAGTATTTGCACTATAAAATTTACGCATTTGTTTTAGAGCTATAAAGATAATAATATAATAAATAACTAAAAATCAACAGAATTAATATTTCTAATTTCTATCATACTTTTTTCAGTAGATTTATTTTGTGTCTCCCTACTGTTGTTGAAAGCATTCAAGTGGTTTTCTCGGCAGAGTAACTAACGATGTGCTGGCTACTGTACATCCAAAAGCACGTTAAGCTGGACTGTGGGCTTATCTTATATCACTATTGTTCTTATGTAGGTATGTAGGTACAGAAGCCAGCACATGCGGTTGGACATTTGCACTAGGAAATTCACCCCTACCGCAACGGAATACGGGCGCTCATAAGGTCAACATAACCCAGCCGCATGTGCTGGCTACTGTATAGTAGCCAAAAAACAAAACAAGAAACAGAAGCAGAATTTTGTAAAATCGCGGTGCTCGGCGAATGTTTAGCTTCCTTGCATTTGAGCGTACCAGGCCTCCATGTACTTGCGCGCTATAATATAACTACCTACCGCCCGGCCGAGCGGTCTCAGGCATTTTGCGGACCCAATCCCCATTCCCTAAAGGTGTTAGTAGAGTGGCGCAATACGCGAGAGAGAGAGATGCAGCAACTTCGTCTTTTCGCCTAGCGCCGTGCGATCTGAATCGCAATTTATTATAACTCATTCCGTTGTTATACTCGTATTGTTGATCTATCTATGGTTTATTATAAGTATAACGGACATAGAACAACAACGGTGCTAAGTCTGAAATGCTCAGCTGAGCGTGCTCTTGATTGTACAATAAGAATAAAACCCATAGAAACCAAAAATAAATAAGTTAATTCCTAATATAAACAAAACATAATATATTCGTAAATTCTTTGTAGGTTACCCAAATTTTGTTTAAAGGGTATAATAAAGCGTTTATCATTTAAGTACTACTTACTACAAAATGGTTCCCATTTACTAAAATGATCGTATTTATTTATGAAAAAAACCTACGTACTTAGTTACGTTTCAAAAACTACAATTACGTAATTAATAACTTCAATAATAAAATAAGTTAATAACATTTCCCTCTATTCTTTCGAGTTTCTAATATTAGTAGGATGGGATGTATGTACAGAAGCCAGCACATGCGGTTGTACATTCGCACTACGAAATTCACCCTTACCGCTATGGAATACGGGCGCTCTAAAGGTCAACTTGTCCAGCCAAATGTGCTGGCTACTGTACCTAGTTAATACTCGTAAGTTTCGAACTATTTGTACCAATGTACCAAATGTACTAAATAATTCATTTAAACGTCAAGTAAAAGTAAACACGCGCATTGCAATTCTCTCCCTTATTCAACAGACTTAAGAACCATGCAAAGTCCAAAGTGTTCAGCTTAGCATGCTCTTGCTTGACTGGATTTACCCTATTTTTTTACTATCCCACGGAAACTCTTTTATTTTTCGGGATTAAAAGTATTTATAGTAAATGTTAAGTACATACAATGCACATGCGGCTAGACATGTTGACTTCGAGAGCGCCCTTATTCCGTAGCGGTAGGGATGAGATTCGTAGTACAAAATCAACGGTATGTGCTAGCTTCTGTACTGTAGCCAGCCAGCACATGCGGCTGGATATGTTGACCTTGAGAGCGCCCGCATTCCGTAGCAGTAGGGGTGAATTTCGTAGTGCGAATGTCCAACCGCATGTACTGGCTTCTGTACATTCGACTTCTACAGTTTTATTATAAACTAGCTTCCCGCAGATTTTTCAGGTGGGAATGAGGTATTTTCCTGCGGTAATAAGTAGCCTATGTATTATTCTGATGTATAAAATTATTATTGTAGTTTCATGAAAATCTATTCAGTAGTTTTAGCGTAAAAAAGTGACAAACATACATCCATCAAGACTTACAAATTTTCGAGTTTATAATAAGTACCTATTAAAGGATAGGATGTATGTGTGTGTATGTAGGTACGTATACCTAGTTAATAAGTTTTAAACAATTTTTTTGTTTACAAAAGAAAGAAATATCAAATATCAAATGGACACTCACTCACTCGAACAACGAAACTTGCTTCTACTGCATAGCATGCATGTGCTGTGCTGGCTAGCCCAATACACACACACACACAGCTATATTCATATTAATATAACAATTGTATAGCTCGCCCGCCACCACACAAGGTAGGTAGCTGTATTTAAATATTCAACCTTAAGTTTGCATTGTAACGAGGTGTCTAAACTAACTAAGCAGCGGGCGTAACAAGTTCAACCTTACTGCGTCTACTTACGGTCTACCTATAAATGTCCAGATTTATATTAGTATGCCTTGTAGGGAAATAAATAAATAAAAATAAAATCGTTTTTTATTTATTAAATTTATTTCAGACTCTTGCTTGGCTCATATTTACAAGTAAGAATTTTCAATGAATTTACAAAATACATCGGAAAATGCTACAAATCATAGTTAATACTGAGCTAATAAAATAATAAAAAAGAAAATAATCATACGAAGACCTCTACCTCCCCACAGTCAAGAGCACACACTTTGGTCTGGACACCGTTCCTATATGGCTGTTAAATAAAGGAGAAAATCGTAATGCGCGTATTCAACTTATCAAGTACTAGACAGAACCTACTCGCTCACATAAACATAAAGTCATTCAAACACACTCACACAATACTGCTCGCGAATACTGCTCGATATTTCGAATAACGCCATCTTTGTATAATGTGATAATATTTAGGATTAGTGAGTGTTCCAATAGATGTCTCTCTTTTTTTGGTTCGCTCGGTGAGTTTACGCTCGATCCTAGTGACATCTATTGAACCAATTACGGAAACTAAATAGCCCGCCCAATAAGCGCGCTTAAGAGCGTGCCGTAGGGTTGTATGGGATGAGGTATCTGTACTAGTGTAACTAGTATTATATTATCTGTGGTATGTACTATATCGCTTCTTACATCCCCTTGAATAGGTTTATAGCATTTTTTTTCTATGTACAGATTTTATAGATTTTTTTTTGTTTTTCTTTGCACCGGCTAATCTCCGAAACTATTCGACCGATTTGAATGAAATTTTGTATAGTGGTACCTTATATCCCCGGTCAACATCTTAGATACTTTTAATCCCAGAAAATTAAAATGTTCCCGTGGGATAGTTAAAAAACTTTAGTAACTCATACGGCGCAGTATATTCTATGGGCTTATCTCCGTAACTGTTAGACCGATTGAAACGAAATTTTGCATGGTGGTACCTTATATACTCGGTCAACATGTTGGATACTTTAAAATCACGGAAAAAAGTGGGATAGTTAAAAATTAATACGGAAATGTCGAAACACAACGCAAGCGTAGCCGCGGGCAGACAGCTAGTTTTACATGTAAATAGACTGTGGCCTGGATTAGTACATGGACTGTTTTATTTCTAATTGGAAAATCTGAATCTAATCTACGCTAAACAAAGTTAACAGAAAGATGTATTCTAAAAAGGTAAAAAAAAGAGTACTTGAGTCAGACGCGGTGAGCTGTAACTCTAGAAGTAATGCCTTTACGACTATGAAATAAATGTCATTTTTTAGCTTAATGTATAAGGTAGTTGACTTCTTTAGTCCATTTTATCACCACTCTTGTCGTTTTCCTATAAATGAAGTAAGGAAGAAAAAAGTGTGCCTGTTTTTAAAATTTCATAATACGTTGATGGCTGTATATAGAAATATATTAATCTTAGCACTATAAAATGTAGTATCATTTTGTAGGTAATTTATCGACAACTATTTGGTTCTTGAAAAGTAAACTCATCAGTCCTACCGTTTTTGTAGAAAATGAATAAAACCAAAATGAGGGAGGTAAAATGAGGGAAAAAGGGGGGGGGTAATCATTTCTCAGCGTGTTTTCATATCGACATTGAAGCACATATATAAAAGCTACATGTATGCTAAGTTTCATGCTTTCTGCCAGATGGGACCGTAATTCAGGTTAACAAGCCGTACTATTAAATTAAAAGAAGTGCGTTAATATTGATAGACGACAGAAGTGGAAAAAATAGTGAAAGGAAGATAAAGAACAAAATAAACGTAGGAATCGACAATTGAAGTATTTCTAGACCGTTCCAAAAAACTTAGTTAATTAAAGTACCATAATACTTATAGCAATACGTTTTACACGTAGAAAAATAATGATCATCTAGCGGGCGTGAAAATTGTTTACCTACTTGTAATTGTAAAGTTGGTTTAACGAAGACTAAGTATTACGTATCTTTTAATTTGGAAGATATTTTCAATGTAGGTAATTAAAAGTAAATAAAGATTAAGGGGCCTTGATCTCTTTGATTTTTTTTTTAAATCGAAGTCAAATACCTATTGCGAAAATATGTAAAACGTTACGAAATAATATCACCTACTGAACCGATAGAAAGTTGTTTACAAAGGCACATCACGGACGAACTAAAATGTTTAAGGTGAAGATTTAGAAGAACTTACCACTGGCTTGTTGTATTCATCGTTCTGATAGTCGAACATGGTAGCGAACATCAGACTGTCGTCCTGCTCGCCGTTCAGATGGTATGGCACCAGCTGCGACATGAAGACCGCTTCACTCAACAACAGTCCACACAAACTACCCTCAAAGGGTGAAAATCAAACCGCACTATTGAAACGTTCAGAAACTTCAGCGAGCTACTTCGTGATAAGAGTATGAGTCATAGAAGGCTTGCTAGGGACCGTGAACGTTCGTGTAGCTAGAATGTTTTATATCAGACTGAGTCAGTTGGCGCGCTCGCAGCCGGTTTTGTTACAACTGCGGCCGTCGCGTCGCACCGCGCACGCGCGAACCACGTCTTAACGCCAAAAGGTCCTAAGTCGCTAACTATTCCAACAATTCGACAATCGGGCCAAACTTATTTTTTACGGTGTTTATTTTCTTATGATTCAATGAAATAGTTATTCCATGAGTGAAAGCATTTTGGCAATATCATCTACATAAATAATTTGCATTTGACAGATTTTCATTTCGGACGTTCAACCGGAGAGATAACGTTTATCTCATGCATGCGAGGAAAATCTTCAAATACTGCATATAAAATCACAGTCAATAAAACTGCAAGAGTACGAATTAGCAGTAAGTCCAAACAAACAAAAGGCCTAAGTATTACAATTACACTAACAAACATGGCGAAGTAGGTCGCTTTGCGTCCCTAGATAGCGCACAATACGAGTAGCCAACTAAGCAAAACACTCGGTACATTAATATTGTTTTTACCGCAACCACCGATGGAAAATGAATCATTAGGAGACTGAAAACAATGCAATTCTGCGCAATTTTACCTTATAGGCGTGGTACGGCACATACGACTGGTTCATTCATTGACAGAAGCTGAAGGAAAACAAAGGAGACCAGCACTTGAGCAAACTATAAAGACACATGTTCAAAGAATTATGGTTAAAGTTGACAAATTCTTGGAAAGACATAATTAAAATTATGATGTCATGATTTTCAGAATTTTTTTTAGTCTTCTCTAATCCGATTCTTGGTTCATTGATCTACAGTGGTCGATGAACTGTATTTCTCTTCAATCGAGATCATAATCTAAAATTTGTGTAGGAAGGGCGAAAATCAATCGAACAAATTATCAGAATCGCGTGAAAATTGGAGTGATGCAATAAAATCGTGAATCTAATCTACCCATCTATAAAGCACCAAATATTTCCCAACAGACAGATCAACAGTCAACAGCACCGATTACAGTGAGCAGGGATCAAAGGCAACTTTTCAACCAGGCCGTCAGCATCGGGAGTAATGAGGCGGGCGGGTGACAAACGCAACTGCCGACAACAGCCAATAACTTATCGGCGCTGCACTATCGATTTACCAGTTCCAATATTTAGGACAAGTTTCCTAACGAGAGCAAGCTGCAAAACCGCCGAGTAAAAACAAAAGGCAGAATCAATGTTTCAAAGTGAATTCGAAGAGAAGGGATATAAAATAGTTGTTTGATGACTGACATGTAGTACTGTAAGCTTTCTTGCCTTGTTTTCCCCATTTTTGCTGTCTCATTGCTTTCGCATTGTTTCGATGGGAAAATACACACTGAAATGATTTAGTAATTATACACATTTGGAAAATAATAAGTAACCCGTAATAAATACCGCCGACAAGGACGTAGTTTTTGAACCTGACTTGTTCTTGAGAAATGTAAGAAGTTCAGCAACACTGAAATAAGCATATTGATCACACAATCACTCTCTAGAACATTGATAATATCAAAATATTTATTAAGTATTATATCGGTGATGTCATAGTTGGAATCTATCCAGGATATTCACTGTTCTTTTCTCCACATGAGTTCGAGTAAGTTGAAGACTAAAATGAGTCTGCTTTAAATATTGTGATTGCTCTTGACATTCTGTTGTCATACCGCAGTAAATAACACCACTGATATCTCTCAATCAATTAATGTGGTGTGAACACTTTTACACCCTATTTATTTACACTGTATTTACACTGGAGTCTTTGGTATGTAAGCCAGCACTTTTCAGAAACAGCACGTTCACAACACAATATTGAAAAACACGGTACTGTTGTCTGCTACCACAGAAAAAAGACAATACTATAGTACCACAGAATTTATTACTAGTAATTACATAATTAGTAATATTTAGTAACTCTGTGGTAGTATTATACCTGTGTATGGATTGATACTAAATATGTTTAGGTTGTAGATATTTATCTTCGCGATAATTTTTGCTTCGCAGATATAATTAGTTTTCAAATTATTGTTTTTAAAAATTACAAGTACCTACGTCAGTTATCTATATCTTGTACGATTACCTATGATATGACATAAAGTTGTCTGCGGACATCTCAGTGGGTTGATAGCTGCCACACAGCAGGACTAATAATCATATATCATACAATGGTTGTCGGATTTTGTAATGTCTCTGTAATGACCATTGTGTCATCGCATCAGTTTACTAAATAAATCACGCGAATTGGTGGCGTGCCAAGAACTACTCGGTCCGACAAAGTCTTTGATCGTTACTAATACAAGTGCTAGATTCACTATCTCTGACGTCATCTTGGTCATACACATGTATTCGCTGATTTCAGGAAGCCTTATCAACGATAAAAACGCTATAATAAAACTATTTTCCTTATTTTTACTTGCAAATATAGATAGCTGTTGTTTCAATAGAAAAGACTAGTACTCAAAGAAATAGTTTCAATATTACGTATCTTCAAGTCAGTACCTACCGATATTGTTAGATAGATAAAATATAAACTTTAACGAGTTTATGGATACTGAAATTTTGATGTTATAATTATAACACTATATCCAACTTAATTATAAATGTTTTTTTGGGAGGATTTATTATTTTACACTCTCACTAATTTTTTTAAGCTATAGACGAATTTTGTAAAAAGTACAGGCTGAACATAGTTTAGTAGTTTACGTCAATTGTCCGACAATGGTAAATGTTGATAATGCTGACCCGATAGCTACAACTGCAACTGTGTCATTCATTACGTCAACAACGAACGATATCTTGAAAGTGCAGCACTATTATTGCCCCCGCTTGTTGTATTGTTTTTATTTTATTTACATCTAAGCAAGAGACTGACTTGTAATTTTTGAAGTTATCTTGGCCCACTGTTGTTGTATTAGTTGCAAGGCATTCTTGTACGATGGTTTTGAAAAAGACGATGTATCAAATTTAATGTATTGTTATTTAAATCTTCATTTCCATCAGCCATGCTCGAGCTTGAAATTATACATCTACAATACTCTGTTCGGCCTTCACCTTTGATTGAGTCACTTAACTATGAAGACTTTGAAGGTCACAAATAACAAAGCAGGCCTTAGCTTTGAAGGTTGAGGTTGGCTGAATCATCTGCGACTCCTGAGCTGAGGGTGGGTTGGAACAACACGCGATTTCAGAGTTTCAGCTCACCCCCTTTCCTGAGCGACCCCATAGTACAGTCACGGCCGAAACTAACGATGTTCTCACCGCTCAGCAAACCCATAGTTACACCGATTACAACAAACGAGTACTTGAAATCGTGTTCGGATTATCGGCTTGTTAATACTTGAACCGATGCTCGGCTCAAATGTTTTAAATAATGAAATAGATAACCCCGACTGCCAATGTTATTTATTATCTGTCTTGCAATATCAATAAGTCAGTAAAATGAGTCAGTAATAAAAATGTATTAGATTGTGTGCCTATTTCACAGAATAATATTTATTATCGTTTCAATTAAAAAAAAAATATTTGATGATAAGATAACAGTTTTTAAATTACGTACAAATCGCAGCTATATGTACGTCATGTTATACATACATTGCGTTGTTTGTAGTTGTAGCCAGTGGTTGTGAATGTGACAACAACAGTAACAGTAGATTTTATTTTGAATATTCATGGCATCGCTGGCGCAGGGTTATCTATCAGAAAAGGGTGCTTAGGTGTCTAAAATAAGGACCCTCTCACTTACCGATGATAATCTGCTTCTTCTTACCTATGTCTACGTTATTAGAAAGAAATACTGTTCTTTATATAAAAAAAAATGTAATGAAAATCTTTTGCTAGAGAGGTCATAAATATCAGTTTCTGGTACTTTTCGTCGTAAGGAATCAACCCGTTTAATATTTTGAGGCGGAAAGAATCAACAATTCCAGGAGTATTCCAGTAAACCCTCCTGAAATAACAGAATAACCAAAATACCAGTACAAATGGAAAGAGATAGGGTCAAAATGATACAGAGAAAAGTAAGACATGAATGTTTAGGATATTTAGCAGCCCTACGGATTCTGTTCAGCCGCGCCTGAACCCGCGGTCATAAATAAGACTTGCTAATGAAACTGAAGCACGGTCCCGATTGCTGTTTGCAGTTCACTCAGCGCTACTTTCTATTCTATCTCTTTCGTGTTTACCACACCTTGTGACGTCAGTATTCGAGAAATCACTTATTAGTTTTTAAATCCAATTTGTTTAAAGCCTGTAAGTTGCAGGACACGTTATATGTTTTTGTTGAATCTCATGTTGCTTTTTTATTATTTTTTAACACATTTCGTCCTAGTAAATATGTAATAAAATCATTATTAATTTCCAATTTAATGCTATACTTACCACAAAACAGAAATATTTATATTAAAATAGTAATATTTACCTAATTTGTGCTACTTAATTGAATAGGTAAACAAGGCAAGTTATTCAAAGAGACGTAAATAACGAATAAAAATAATCACCAGACTGTTTGTTGTTAAAAGTTGAAAGGGAACTCATGTCTGTTATATATTTATTACATAGCTTGTAGGTCGTACTTAGGTATCAAGGCCAAAGAAGTGACAGGAGATCGCAAGCCAGATTTGTAAGAATATTCTCAACAGTCACATCATATTAAAAATAATAACATTGATATTTATGTTTTTAAAACCGTTATTTTATTGCCATCTTTTCTACGAATTATTGATTCGCAAGACATTTGCTTGCCTTCTTAGTATTAATTATTTAGAACTCAATATTATCGCCTTTCCTGTCTGACCAGTTTACTGATTGTATTCTCTAAGGTTGTATGGGTAACTATGGGCATTAATTGATACCGTTTTTATATATTTGACAATACTTAGGGTTATAACGTGTGTATTTTTCCAATCTTTTTGCTCAGCTGAAGTGTTGGTATTGGTACAAAAAATGCTTTTTCTTTAAATACCTGATTCAAATAATAGGTACAGAAGCCAGCATATGCAGTTGGACATTCGCACTACGAAATGCACCCCTACCGCTACGGAATACAGGCGCTGTCAAGTTCATCATGTCCAGTCGCATGTGATGTGCTGGCTACTGTTTTCAAGTCCGGTGAAGCTTGATTCGTCGTACTTTTTCGACTCAAGCATAGTTCAATTAAAAAAAAGAAGCTGGCTGGCTACTGTAGTCTGTATTAAATAAATATTTCTAATCTAGAACTTTCTGGCCTGTTGTGAATTGTCAAATTATATATCATAAATTGGGATCAATTTGTAGTTGGGCATGCTATGAGATGCGCGTGGGCATGTGGACATAAGTTTTTCCACGAAGCATTATGTGACGTCAGCAGCGGTGGCGCGGTCGACGCCTTTCGTGTTTTCCTGCTTTGCCCACTAGTAGGTATAGACTACAGGCCCGTGCTAAAAAAATGATGGGTCATTTGAACCACCAGATGACCTATGTAGAACGATATAAGAGCATAAAATAATAAGATTCAGCATTATGCCGTCACTTGTAAGCTGTCCAACTGAGTGCAGGTGAGAATTCAAAAGTACAGGTAGAGTGAGTACATTTTGGTCATATATTTTTGTACGGCATTCTTACCATCGATAGATTCATGAAAAATAATAAGAAAACGCGTAGTGCCGTACAAAAATGGTGCGCCAAAAAGTCGGTTTTTTTTTTTTTTCCGACAATTTCAGGGTGAATTTGGTCATTTGATTTTGTACGGCATTAGTTTCATACTATTTCAATACTGCTTCTAATCTATTATTCCGCAACGCCGTACAAAAATCATGCGACAAGGGGAAAAAACCGAGGGTTGCAACCCCCTCTCTTTCCGTGGTCCAGGGGGTGATTTGAAAAAGTACGGCTTCGGTTCCAAAACATTATCTAGCACTTAAAAGTACTATTAAAAATAATGCCGTCAAAAAATGATTGTTCATTTGAATTTATATCAATAATTATCTTAATTTCATCGTATTCTTGATTTATAAAGCTGTAAAATCATTTGATCCTGTACGGGAACTTTTTTTTTAACATGATATTGTAAAATGCAATTGTTATATAGTATTGCCGTTCAAAAGAAACTGTTCTGAAAAAAATTATAGAGAAATACAAAAACTGAAATTTTGCAAATTATTGCAGAAATTTAAATATGATAGATTAATGAAATATAGCAGTTTTGTACATTGTATCCCATGTTTTAAATAGTATTGACATAAATAAATTAGGAAAAAATGATGCCGTACATTTTAATGCAGACCATATCTTTTAGGCTGATGAAAATGACGCTACCATTTTAAGGGTACTTTATGGCCATCTGATACAGTACGGCATTAACATATTTTCGAAGAGAACAATTGATAATATGATAAAATCACTATGACGTCTAACTGAAGTGAAACGGTGTGTATATTATATCCAAAAATTGAAACTGTCAATCACAGTATCAACAGTTTTGTATACTTTTTGATTTACTATATACTTCGAACGTTATTGATACATATATATAATTTATTTGTTTCATTGTAATGGTGTGAATAAATAAAACAATCATTTTTTAGAAAAAATCGATATATTTAATGATGATGATAATAAAAAATATGGTTTTTCTTTAAATTATTCAGTATCGGAATCAGCCGCTGAGTCGTTATCAGAATCAACGTCTTCATCGACGTCCGAATTATCTTCTCTATCTAAATTATGAAGTTCTCTATGAAAATTAGTACAAATAAACTATCTAAATGCCGTATAAAAAAATATCGTGATGAATTTCACCTTACTTTTCGTTATATGGATTTTTTATTTTTGATTTTTTCTTTTTCATTTTTTTTCCCCTTTGAACCAACGAAAATGTACGGCATATGAAAAAATATTATCTATGCATAAAATACTTTCGAAATAAATTAATTTGATGTTGTGTCAAATCACCCCCTGGACCACGGAAAGAGAGGGGGTTGCAACCCTCGGTTTTTTCCCCTTGTCGCATGATTTTTGTACGGCGTTGCGGAATAATGGATTAGAAGCAGTATTGAAATAGTATGAAACTGATGCCGTACAAAAATTAAGCAAAATTTAAAATTTTGAAAAAAACCCACGACGGTAAAAATCTAATCGAAAAAGAGTAAAATAACTCTAATCCCCCGACTTAACTAATTTTCTCGAAGATATACTTAGATGTAGCAATAATATTTTTACCATAATACATAACCGAGGAATATCCGCCGGGGCTGCCATTAAGATGCATTAAGTGCCATTAAACCAGCAAAAGTTTTTCTAGTGACGACGTGAATACAATTATTGAAGAATTGTAGATGTTTAACGACGACATAAAATACACTTATGAGTATGATTAAATTTTTGTTGTTTCATATAAAAAAGGCAGCCCCCGACGGATATTCCTCGGTTACGTATTATGGTAAAAATATTATTGCTACATCTAAGTATATCTTCGAGAAAATTAGTTAAGTCGGGGGATTAGAGTTATTTTACTCTTTTTCGATTAGATTTTTACCGTCGTGGGTTTTTTTCAAAATTTTAAATTTTGCTTAATTTTATTTCATACTTTTTAGAGAGCATATTATACGAATTATCATGTATATAATATGTAGGTAAGATCTCTCAAAAGAATAAGTGTGATTCATCCTACTACATAATATTAAGTTCCTTATTAAATATTATACAGTGGAGGGGTTGCACTAATATTGTAGCGCCCTCTAGTGAGTTACAGACGTAATTTTTATTATTTGGGAACATGCATTAAGCTACCACGTACACATTGCTGAAAACAGAATTGTAATCGGACATTTCGTTTTGATTCAACATTGTTTTACACTAATATTGTGGCGCCCCCTAGTGAGTGACAGCCATGACACCTGTCTAAGAACATGAACTCATCAAATACAAACCCGTTATTGAAAACCGCATCAAAATCGGATCATTAGTTTAGAAGATAGGTGGGAACATTACTTTGCACAAACGCACACACAAACACACAAACACACAAACACACAAACATCTCTCACCCTAAACGCATATACCTGCTCCGTTCCGTCGTGGGTAAAAATCAAATGACCAAATTCACCCTGGAAATTGTCGGAAAATCAAAAAAAAAATCCGACTTTTTGGCGCACCATTTTTGTACGGCACTACGCGTTTTCTTATTATTTTTCATGAATCTATCGATGGTAAGAATGCCGTACAAAAATATATGACCAAAATGTACTCACTCTACCTGTACTTTTGAATTCTCACCTGCACTCAGTTGGACAGCTTACAAGTGACGGCATAATGCTGAATCTTATTATTTTATGCTCTTATATCGTTCTACATAGGTCATCTGGTGGTTCAAATGACCCATCATTTTTTTAACACGGGCCTGTAGTCTAGTAGGTACTGATTTTTAGTTAATTATTATTACACTTAATTATTGAAAAATTAGTGATTCTTTAGTTTAGTGGATTAAAAAGAAAAAAGAATATAATAGTAGTACAGTACTCATAGTTCTTTGAAATAAATAAAAGAGGACACTAAAGCAACCTAACAAATAGTAAATTATAGATTTAAACTAAATAAACCTATCCTGTTTGTGAAATACTGTACTTTTTTTTCTGGTGTGCAATAAAGTGTAGGTTCTAAACATGCTAGCTAGATATAAGGAGCAAGGGGATCAAAATTGAGATGAAGATTATTTAACTTATCTTAGTTATGTAAAATGTCAAAAAGTTAAAATAAATGATCTGAATTTGAATTTTCTATTTTGGGAAGTTCTGGCAATGAAAATTGCAAACAATGTATGTACATATATGATTTATGTTCTTCCTTAAGTATTGCCTAGTACTTTGTTTTCATAGGGAAGTCTTCTATATCACTGCATACAGTAAACATTTGTTGTAATGCGTGGTAATGCTACATTTTCCTCTATTTGGAATATACCTTTTATATGATACCTACTGAAACAAATAAAACAGAGATTTATAAAAATAGCTAGTTATAACGACTAACTAGAATGACGGCCCCATACCCTAGTTAGTAGTATGCCTGCGTACAAAGCACCAGGCAGGGCAAATGTGTGATGAGCACTTGTGTTTGCCTGGTGTTTGGATGTTGTATAAATATATATGTATGTATGTATATCAACTGTCTGACACCCATAGTACAAGCTCTGCCCACATATTATTATTGACATAATACAAATAGATTACTATTAGCTATTTAAATAAAAATGTACAGTTATTATTTATATCATACACTAGTAAATCATAAGAACTTTTTTTTACTATTTAACAGGTATGAGGTGATGTGATGACATAATAATCTAAATTTAGCCCTCTGTGGTGACTAACCATCATCTTATCAGAGGATATGTTATCATCTGATAACATTATCACACTTTCTGGAATCCTATATCACACATACACCGAAAATCTATAAACATAAACGCAGAATAATGTTGTAATAAACAAATTACAGATATGATATTTATGTAATTAGAGTTGATAAAACTAAGAAATAAAAAAAATGTGTTGAATTGTGAACCTCCTTCTTTTTTGAAGTCCGTAAAATAAATTCTATGTACTCAATTACCAGGTGTTTATCTCTTTTTTTATATTCTGAATTTATAATTCAAACTAGTATTATTTATTTATTTAGTATTATAAAGGCGATTAGAAGTCTGCTAGTAAAGAATAGCAGTAAATATTTATAAGTATATGTAAATAATGAAAAATAGTTATAACTAGGTATATATTTTATAAGTTGTACCTCTCTACTCTGTGGTCAGTTTACAAAAACAAAATTATCAATAATATGGAGGCCATACTAACCACAATTCCAATCTTCAGTTATATTTTATAGTATTTGCACAGGCTAATTCGACAAATAGAACAGAACAGGGGCCTTTAGTCTTATTAGTATCCAATTAAATGAGAATAATAAAAATAGTTAACCATAATTTAGTCAGAAAGTTATACCCACATAATTTCAATTATTCAAATCAATTAGCTTAGGTGGTGACCTTAGGAGGCTCTCAGTCAATTAGTGAAATTTCACATTAATAATATGATGATTTATAGTTTCAATCAAGGACCATAAAAGCAAGCTAGCTTTAATGGTCTTTGGTTTCAATTGAAGAATTTTGTTTGGCTAGAATAAATATCCAATTTTTTTGCATTTTTTACCTGATATTAAGATTTTTTTACTTGTTATTTACTTTTTTAACAGTTTTGTTGCTTTATCTTGTATCACAAGATTTGAAAAATATCTTCACTTTAATCACCATTTGTGATCAAAGAAATGAGACCAAAACCACCATTAATGAACAGATTACATTACACATTGTAAACATCAAATATTACAGTAATTATATGAGTGTAAACAATTATGTGTGTATGTAAAAAATCATTGCTATTGTCCAAAGTACAGAAGAACATCAACCATTACGGAAATTGACAACAAAGGAGAAATATATTTATCACAACTTAAAAAAGGAATGTTATAGTTAACTCTACTTAATGTAAGACACAATGTAGATATCTTGATATTTGGTATTAAACAAAAGCTTTTCCTACTAAATACACTTTTACAAGGGGTCATAGAGCCAACTTAAAGGCTTCAGTACTTGTATAAACAATTTTGTTATCAAATAATGCCAATTACGGTCAGAGAGTCAACTTCAGGATTACACTAGCTAGCAGTAGGTAGGTACTAGGTACTTACTAGGCACCTATCTGTGGTATTCGTTATTAGTGAGAAAGAATAAGATAGGTTCAGACTGGTAACATTGACTTCAAAGAACTTAGGCTAGGACTTACCGTGAGCATCGCTCTGGAAGTAGGCACTGTAGATATAAAGTCATTTGTACTGGATCCCTGCGAGGATTGGCTGTCGCAAGAGAAGTCCGACTGGTTGGACTGGCTGTCACTCACGTCTAGTTTCATCGTCATGTCTTTGCTGGTCTCCAAACAGGCTAAAGATACACACTCTGCCTATTTACGTAATGAGATGATGAAAACGCACAAATTTTACTGGTGGTAATCGCGAGGTTAGAAAATTTTCGACGCAATTCTTTGAAACTCGAATACCACTAACGACGTAGGTAAAGTGGTAGGTAAGTCAGTGTCAGTTCACTATTAATGACGAAGGCAGAAATCAAAATAAAACGCGCTGGAAAAGATTAGCTAGAACACAACAATGATGAGTCATCATCTGCGTTTTGTATGATGACGTAGCCTATTCTTCGGGGATGCCCTTCTCCTTCTACAAGAATTTCCAAAAGATCCGATTGATAAATGACCTAAACGCCAAGATCTACTTTGAAATAAAAAACATTTTGGAAATGCGCCATACGAAAATGAAGGGTGATCTCACCACTCTTTTTATAGATATCACGTGATATTCAACCAATCAGAATTCTTCCATGACATCATAGTTCTACTCATTCCGAATCGGGATAACAGCTAAATAAAAAGTGGATTTTTAGAAAAATTGTTAAGACAAAGACAACGGCTGGCTGCACTGCATGACATATTTTTTTGCCTGTTCCTGAAAGGGACGAATTTATATTAAAAGCAGAGAGGTGGGTGGGAGCCGATTAAAAGTACCTAATAAAAACATTTAAAATTTGAATCTGGTCACTCACATCACACCGAGGGGTTTGAGCGGGAAGCCGGGAATTAAAAAAAAAAATTGACGAAATGATGGATCACAGAAATGGAAATCCTCGCCATATTGCAGAATTTCAATGGAACGGAACTATTTTTCATTGGAATGTAAGGAAAGGACCACCCTTGCATTTCAATGATCCAGTGATAAACTGACAAAGAATACAACTGAAGACATTCAATACGGATACAAGAAATGACTAAGACGACAAAATGAAACTGAAGATCTCCTATTATTACCACCGTATTTATTACTAAAGACTAAGCTGTATGGGCTTTGAACCCTTTGCCTTTCCTATAAGGGATAAATAAACTTAAAAAAATAATGTCAAATTGAAATGAAAAGGGAGGAGTTTTACGCGGGAATCGAGAGGAAATGGCGGGTTCATTGTTTCGTCCTTTTTAAAAATAGTTTTTCATGGTAATTGTGGTGTTAATATGGTGGATTTAGTGCGATAATGTGCCGTTAAAGAAGAACTATTCAAGGAAAGTGAGAAATAATGAGTGGTTAGCTGTTTCTGGTTTGATACCCCGCGTTAAACTTCAGTATCATTGGAATGTAAGAACCACCCTTGCATTCCAATGATCCCGTAACAAGAAATGAAACTACTGAAGACGTTTAACATAGATGCAAGAAATGACTAAAGACGACGAAATGAAACTGAAGAAATAATGACTGAAGATGAAGACATTAAACTTGGATAATGCAAGAAACTACTAAAGACTAGGCTGTATGGGCTTAGATCCCTTTGCCTTTCCCATAAGGGAGAAAGAAACTAAAAAAAAAATGAAAACATAGGTTTTTATTTACGCGGGAATCGAGAGGAAATGGCGGGTTTATTGTTTCGTCCTTTTTAAAAATAGTTTTTCATGGTAATTGTGGTGTTAATATGGTGGAATTAGTACGATAATGTGCCGTTAAAGAAGAACTATTCAATGAAAGTGAGAAATAATGAGTGGTTAGCTGTTTTTGGTTTGATACCCCGCGTTAAACTTCAGTATCATTGGAATGTAAGAACCACCCTTGCATTCCAATGCAAGAAATGAAACTACTGAAGAAGTTTATCATAGATGCAAGAAATGACTAAAAACGACGAAATGAAACTGAAGAAATAATGACTGAAGATGAAGACATTAAACTTGGATAATGCAAGAAACTACTAAAGACTAGGCTGTATGGGCTTAGATCCCTTTGCCTTTCCCATAAGGGAGAAAGAAACTAAAAAAAAAATGAAATGAAAACATATTTTTTTCCTTCGGTCGGATTGGATCGCGGAATTTCAACTTTTCAAGCACGTTGTGTTTGTGTTTACTTTTATTCTCATGAATTGAGTTATTTTGGATACTTGCTCGGTCTCACTCAATCGGTACAGTGCAGTTCTTATCACCAACCCAGGTATTATCGCATTGTCCTGTAGTAGTTATGTAAATTTAGGTGAAATTGTATGAGCTTGTAATTTCCATGTTTTAGTGATGTCCGGGAAAAAATGCAAACAATGTGGTTCATCGGAGATAGAGGTAGACCCAGCTCGAGGAGATGCAGTATGTACTAATTGTGGGACGGTGCTCGAAGACAACATTATCGTTGCTGAAGTAGAGTTCCAAGAGAATGCACATGGTGGAGCCTCTGCTATAGGACAGTTTGTTTCTGCGGAATCCAAGGGTGGTGCTACCGGATTTGGAAGAGGTTTGATTGCCTATTAATGTACCCTTACCACATCCAACAACACTATAGTGCTCTCACTTAACATTTGAGTCCTCTCATTTCAGTAGAGATTAGTCTTTTTTGTAATCACTGTTTAGTGAACTGAATTTTTGTTACAGCTTTCAATGCTGGTATTGGCCAAGAATCCAGGGAAGTTACACTCCGCAAAGCCCGTGATGGTATTACTTCACTCTGTCAACAACTACGACTGAATCAACAATGCATAGACATAGCATGCAACTTTTTCAAAATGGCCCTCTCTCGTCACCTGACCATTGGAAGACCAGCAAATCAAACTCAGGCTGCTTGTGTCTATATGACTTGCAGGACTGAAGGCACAGCTCGTATCCTTTACAAACCATATTATTTTATGTCTTGCTAAACTATGCTATCTTTAATTAGGTCACAACCTTCTTAGTAATGCAACTGCAAATTTCAGTTTGCAGATTTGAAACCTACCTGGGGATTAAAAAATTGCAGCTGGCTGGATGTTGCTTATTTCAATAATATGACTTTTTTTATTACAAAAAGTATAAAAGATAATACACAATAATAAAAAGAATGCAAAAAAAAGTCATATAATTAACTATTTGTTTAGAGATACTTGTTGTTGATATATTACATAGTAGAGGCTCAGCCTAGTTTGGAATCAGATGGCTGTATGTGAGATTCTTAAAATATTTGATTATAATGTACCAAGTAAATTCCTTAAACACTTAACACAGATTTGTTGATAGATATAAGTGATGCACTACAGATATGCTGCTATCAACTCGGACGAACATACTTCAAATTGTCTCGAGCCCTCTGCATTAACATCCCACCTACTGGTAAGTTTTTATAAAGTTACCAAGCTTTCCTCAGCTAAGTTTTTCTGCAGTAAAAGTAGCCTATGTGTAGGGTTGCCATCCGTCCGGGTTTTTCCCGGATTTGTCCTAGTTTGGAGGACATCCGGGGAGTGTCCGGGCGGGGTTGAAATCATAGTCCGGCAATAAAATTCTGAGTTTTCCATCACCCCATCAATTTGAATAAAAGTTATGTATTATCACACGTGCACAGATTATCTAATAAACTGCGCAGTATTTCATGCAAAAAATACTTAAAATTTATGTTTTCTTTTAACAAGTATGGTGTAAAATGTATTTTTTCATTTAGATGTAAGTGAAAAAAATAGTATTACAGTGTCCGGGGTGGTAGCTCCAAAATCCGGGGAACTTGTGCTTTGGGTCCTGGGGGGCAAGTTTTAGAAATGGCAACCCTACCTATGTGTTATTCTGATGTTCTCTATATTATTGTAGTTTTTCATTAAAATCTTAGTTGTTTTTGCATGAAAAATGAAATAACAAACAACTATCCATCCTTCCATTTATATATAGTACTAGCGACCCGCCCTGGCTCCGCACGGGAAAATGGTTAGTAAAAAAAACCGCATCAAAATCCGTTGCGTAGTTTTAAAGATTTAAGCGTACAAAGGGAGGGACATAGGGACAGAGAAAGCGACTTTGTTTTATACTATGTAGTGATTACTACCTAGTAGGATTAACATTCCATTCAATATTTACAAATTTTCTGTCACATCACAGATGTAGGAGTAACAAAGCAAGGTAACTAAAATAACTAACTAACAAACAGTACACTTCTAATAAAAGTTGCTTTATAAATTTTCTTAGATTAATTTTTTTTTTCAATTTTTCAATCTATTCGAACCTTATTCAACGATAACCGTCCTAAGTTTACAGAAACAGTACTAAGTTAATTTTTTCGTACAAAAATGGAAATTGGTTTGTTGATAAAAATACTTTCCTTGGATATTTTATTTTACTATTATACACAGTAGGACCCTGGAATCAGGGTGAACACAGTAAGTAGGGTTTGACAAAGGAAAGAAAATTGGTATTATCTAGTATTTTTATTTTATTAATTGCAATGATCTTGTGTTGTATGGATTATCTAAATCTAGTAATTTTAGAGAGCTTACAACATCCATATCACATTCTTAAGGTACTTTCTGTCTTAAGATGAAAACGCGCGTCGCGGCATCGAAGCGCCGCGCCGGCCGCCGCCGCTTCACTGTAGTACCGCTATAGTGCGTTTTATTTCATAAGAAAACAGTGGCAAGAATATTTTTCTTAATGCTCCGATGACGCGACACGCATTTCCGCTGCGGTGTCGCTCTAGTGCGTTTTCACCTTTAGGGCCTATCAGCTTCAACAATATACATGAACTTTAAACAGATAACAAAACATTATTTTTTTATAATTTAGGAATAGTTACATTTTATTACATCTTTAAATATTTAAGCAAAATAACTCTTTTGTATATATTGAGACTTGAATCACTAGTAAATTTTATTAATTCATACGGAGTAATAATTGAGTGGTCTGGATCTGGTCAATTGTCAGTCCTCATTTTGGTTACTCGTGGCCATAGCTGTAGTGACTGTAGGCCCATAGTAAATAAGCTCAGGTATTTGACCACCCTGCACTCCAGTACCATTTGTACTTTCTGACGAACAATGAAACTGGAAAGTTACTGTACCCATATAAACTTCGCTCAAACCTTCTTGTCCAAAATAACTTAGTTCACTTCCATCCAATATAGCAGAAGCTGTATAAAAGCATTCTGGTTCAATTTGTATTGGGTTCTCAAAGTAAACATGGAAAGTATTACTTGATCCATCAGAAAAGAATTTTGTGTTGTTCTCTGCTAGTACCCTACCCAATCGCTTCAGCTCGATTTTTACGTTGTAGTCAGCTGCCCCGTTGGACGATCCATATAAACCAAAGCCAACAACGAAAATTCGTTTGTCGACACAAAACTGTATAGAGTCGCATCTTCCGCGATACCGCCATTGATTACTTCTGTATGCACAAGATTGGAATCTGTGACATATCTGGAATTAAAACACATTGTTAATTAGTTTTAGTCTTTAGTGGACAATTTAATTTGTTTATAATGATCATTTTACTAATTAAGTAATCATTATAATCGGTCAATGAACTCAAATTCTATCATGCACTCACCTGTGCTTTTAAACCAGCTCTGGCTTTTGTGGGGTATGATAGCTGCGGTTTGGTAGCTGCAGTGAAATGTAAAAATATGTCTATTGTTTCCTGTGGTGTCAGAATTCCAAGTTGAGCTGCACTGTTTGCAAATTCTTCCAATGACATTGTAGGAAACCTTATTAGGTATATGGCACTTCCCAGCATGGCTCTTTTGTTACTCGGCGTTGGTTCAATCTCTCTTCGTGTGCATTCACCTTGCGCCCAGGCTAATGCAGCCTCGAAAAGATTAATTTCTTTGCAGTTCAGAGTCTCCCTTGCTAATACTGACTCTAATGTCGACATGTCTATGTCAACAAATCCTTCTGAAGTTAATGCCATTTCAGCCTACAAAGGAAATAAAAATTGAACCATAGGTAGAATAATTAAAACTGCAATACAATTTGTATAATAATTTATTTAGATCTCCAATGTACAAGTCATCTATATAAATTCTGTAGCTTATTTTAACTTAGTTATGCTTGACACTAACATGCAAACATCAATAATACAAACTGTATTGCAGTTTCTAGATATCACTAATTAAAAGCTATTGGAATGAAAAATCCATTGTACAAACTTTTAGCTACACACATTAACCCTTAACCTATATCACAACCAAAAATAGTTTTTACAACAGTGTCTATAAATGGCACAACTTATTGAGATGCATAGACCATACCATTTGAGTACTTATTTTTTACATTATTTAAATATATGAAGATTCTCATTGCTTTGTTTACTTTCTGGGCTTGAAAGGTTCTGACTAGAAGACTGTGATAGTTCCATGAGTAGACTACTGTATGATGAGGAAGGTTCAAGACAGACAGTTGCTAAATTCTCTGTAGATTCACATACCTGGGCATCTATAACTTCCCAGCATCTTTGCATCAGTTCTGGCTCCTCAAATAAACGTGACTGGCTGAGGAGCAGACATGCATTCTTGGCAGTGAGACTAGTTTCCAAATAATTGACGCAAGCTCTTGCTAAATATGGAACAATGTACTTTTTAGCAACATAAAGTGTTGATAGTACATTGTCTGCCTCCAATTGTATTTCATCACAGTACAAATATCTGAAAATATAAAAATGTTAATTATATTTTACAAATTAAGGTAAGATTCTGTTTTAATGGATATAAAAGTTTGGATATTTAAAACTTACTTCAACAGTGTGAGAAAAGCTGATGGCTCAACATCTGGTACTTCTATTTCTCGTTTGCATTCTGCCAGTCCGCCGTAAAACATAGCATAAAATACTGAGCTGCCTGTAGCTAAAACATACTTGTGTGCATGTATAACTTTTGTGTGACCTGGAAAAATATAATATTGTAAAAGAATGTACTTATAGTTATATCTAAATAATTTCTGCATCACAATCAATTATTTTTACCTGGACTTCCAACAATAAAGGTTACGTCTGACATCAAAGGGTTATCGAACATAGCTGCATTTCTTTCTCTGATGGTGGGTTTGGTGGCTTGCCAGTTAGGGTCTACAGTCGCGGAGCCGGGGGGCGCAGGGGATGAAGTCGGGGAGGGTGTGGACGATGAGCCACTGGGTGATGGTGGCCCGCTGTAGCACTGGGACACCTGGGTGCCGGTCTCCCGCTGTGATATCGTGTGCGGTGGGGATAAAGACAGCGCACCTCCATTGTTTATATTTTCCGCTGAAATTAAAAGATTACAGTGAATATTTTAATTTTAGTATATAAGTCAAACATGTTTTACTATTATATTATTATTAATTATTATTACACATAAGTTTTAAGTCTCACAGCAGATTATACAACACAAAACGTAACACAAAGGTATATTATGGTGAAGTTGCTGAACGCAAGCCAATTTACTCACGGTAACTTTACTATATATGTAAACCTACTACCTATACTATCTTTATAATCACTGTCATGACTTTAAATTCGCGTTCTAATTCATCAATAATTCATTGAATTAACCTCTAGCCCACATTTAATTACGATGTAAAACAAATGGTCCTGGGTAGCTCATAAAATCAATATTTACAAGTTCCATAAGCTTACCATTCATCCAGGCGTTTGTTTGGGCAACGGACATGCTATCCCTACTGTCCTGAAATCTTTTAGGAGGTTTTGAAACGATTCTAGAACACAAATTCGACATAATGGATAAGTCACCTCACAATATTTTAAAATTCTAATCAAACATTTGGGCCGCGAACTTCTACACATTGACGTCAGCCATCTTGTGTCTACGGGGGAAGGGAGGGGTGAGCGAGGGGGGCATATCTGGCGCGCGCATCGCACTCCGCAACTGTCAACACGTTCGGAAATTATGACACGTTCAGAATTTATATTTTTAAGAGCGCGAACTTTAAATCTCAAACTCTTAAAATCGATTTGTTTTGCGTTTGTTCGTTGTAATGCAGTACGCAGTACCGACTACTGACCATGTTTGTAATATTTATTATACGCCCCGTCGAGACCTCGTTTGGAACAATCTACTCGAAATATACCTATTTATTAGTAACTAGCGACCCGCCCCGGCTCCGCACGGGAAAATGGCTATTGTGGGTTATCCTTAAGTATAAAATTATGTATGTATTATACATATAAACCTTCCTCTTGAATCCTTCTTTCTACTAAAAAAAACCGCATCAAAATCCGTTGCGTAGTTTTAAAGATGCATACAAAGGGACATAGATGGGGACATAGGGACAGAGAAAGCGACTTTGTTTTATAATAAGTAGTGATAGTGATGTGATTATTTTTGTACCTGCTTCGGTTGGGGGCGGTGGCCTTAGGGACGGCCTATGCGTTCTTTGCTGGGCCTGTGCCGCCTGGGGCCGTAATGTGGGATCCGGCCAGTTCTGTTCTGCAAAGCGGCTATCTTCTTCGATGAGACTCTCGAAGAAATCCACGCTGCTTCCGTTCATGGAGGACTGGACGTGAGCATACCAAATGAAACTGTAAAGGAGAATAAGATGACTTCATGAAATTGCAGGGCAATGAACCTAAACATCACGGAAATTGAAATAACCTATTTTATTCGCAAAAATTTACTACGCTGGTCCAGCTACACGGCAGAAGGCTTTGTAATTAATGTATGTCAAGGACGGGAGTCGTAAACTATTGAGTGGTGGACTGACTACCCTTTTTACCTGTCCAACTTTTTTTCGGACTTTGTCCTGCCTGTCCCACAAACGTCATTTACATATACAAAACGAGATTTAACAAAGGGTGCTTTATCGAATCATATTAGCCTACCCTGGCCCTGAATTCATGGTGAATATGCCTGCCCTGCTAAGTCCCTCACGCCCTTGGCCCAGTGTGGGTTGGTCAATTTTAGAATTTTTTCGTAGTTGTGTTTTTCTTCACCGTAAAAGCGATGAGTAAAAAACTTATGTATCTACATATTATAATGTACTTAAGTATAATATAAATTTTAAAATACATGAATACTTGACAGGGTTCACAGTTCACACCCGCATTACCCAAATAAAAACATCGTTACGAACCATTACGCCATTGATCGTGAACAAGCTTTTATCTTACAGAACCCTTCGTTAGATCGATAACACTTGTAATGCTAAAATTATGCGAAACTTTGCCATTAACTTTACTTTTTTTTGTAAGGATCTGTATAATTTTATTTAAATCAGTTCGGTCTGATTGTTTTTACTTTGAAGATACCTTTCGGAGTATTTCGGAGCTTTGAAGACAATATTTTTGAATTTTGGGATCCAGTATCGCACTCTATAAAGTAGCGCCAATTTTTTTAGAATTGATTGTATACTTAGATTTTATTTTATTTCTTCTAAACATGATATTTTATTTGAATGAAAGGCTCAATATGTACTGTTTGTATCTAAAAGAACGATGCTGATATTCATATTCTGGAACAGATTATTCCGTAATAAAGTATCCTGTTTGGAACATCCTTCCAGGAAAATAAGTAACCAACAACAACTGCAATGCCTGCCTGCTACGCGTGTGCCTTAACCAACACCTCTTGACAAGACTGACTAGACTATTGTAGCGATAGTGTAGTATTAGTTAACTTTACATTAAAACGTAACATTTAATACATTAAAATTATAAAACATATTGCAAAACTTGGACCAAAAACGAACTGTACAAGAGAATGTAAAAAAACAGGATTCTACAAAGAATATTTTATCACAAGAATCATACCCGTAGGAATGTCGTTTGCACATATGTGATTGGACGTTGAATCGGTAAATAAATAAACTATGTTACCTATCGTTGCATGGATTATGTATAATGGCGGGGCATAAAAATGAATTATGGACTCTATACCTACTGGTTTAATTATTTAGGATCTTCCTCATTCTTAAACCGCATAACTAAATTTAGTATCGTAAGGTGATTTCATCATCTGATAATGAAGTAAATATGTCACCGAAAATCGGAGCTATTAGTTGAGCGTGATTAGCGCTGATATGAGATCAAAACATACCGGTAAACTAGAAAAAATATGTCCGATTTAGTGAATATCCAACGCAGAAGGATCTTCCCCAAGAAAACGGGTAATTTCTTAGGGGTGGAGATCTTTTCCTTCATTTCATCCTTCCAGGATCTTTTTGAGTCTTCATCTATAAAGTCTGTCTTTCTAAAACTCGCAAATAGGTCACATTTGCAACACCAAATAGAAAATTCCTATATGGTTGTTTTCTTTGGTCGAATTGTAAGTATATTAAAGATGCACTTAAATAAATCCTTAGTTCAGAATATTTCACTTAGTATTTTTAACGAATCGTATGTTTAATCATCACGATAGCGCACGACTGCATGCGCCGGCGTCGCGGGCAAACTCAGCCATTGGTTCACTGGTTCTGAATTGGGTCCATGGTTCTGCCGTGTGGTCATACCTGTTACTCGTAACAGAGATACGGATCGTGTGTTTTTATATTGCATATTATTGTTATTACGATGTTTATCCATTCAGTTTTCATCGTTATTCTTTTCTACTTCGCACGAGCGTATCTGATGCATCGCAAGTGCCAGTTTTCGCAACTTACACTTATACTTTTTAAAATTCTGACCTTCGTTTTGTGTTTATCTTCATTTTTACTAGTTGCTGTATCATATTGGTTAAGTATTTGTTTTTAACTGCTATGTGAAGAACTGTCGCAACTCTACGTGCTTGCTTGCGCAAGGTTACTCGCAAGGGACACCTCCGGACTACTCCGGAGTATGAGAAAGTAGGCGATGGATGATGCTACAACTTATCGAACCCACTTACAAAATAATATCAACACTAAAGGATAACTACGATAAGACAAGAGGTTGCATGCATTGTTAGGTGTCGTTTTTATCGTTGATCGATGCAATTTTATAGTTTTATCAGACACAACAAATTGGTATGACAACACTTAAAATGTGAAGAAATGTAATGCTTTTTTAATCTAAACGGGTTTCTAGATTAGTATTTGGTGGCGAACGTCTTCTCAAATAATTTTTTTTCTCGAAACAATCTATCAATCTAATTCAGACTCGACTTGTTCTAAAAGATATCAAAATATAAAGCAACTCTTCCATCGGTTTATCCCAAACATAATCATGCTTGTACGCAAACGCATAGTAATATGATGATTCTTTGCGGAACTATTACGTAATGATAATGAATGATCTTTATTTTCCCTCATACAGTGATAATATGAGAAGCAGGAATTGGTGTGCTTTACATAACCTTGCTAGTTCATTGTCAAACTGGACACAAGGTCCTACTATGTAAACTTTTAAACCAATCTCTTTGAATTTGTTTGGTCAATAATCCGTTCAGCTGAATGGCCTTTGCTGTAATAGGTTCATTTTTCTAACAGCATTACATGCATTTATTTTGTTTTAAAGCGAGATTAAGTAACTTATGCCGGTGCTTAAGCAAACTTGGTGAGTAAGTGTGTTGTTGATATAACGTAATAAAATGACTTACATACTTACCAAATTTACAACCTGATTGCTCTAAAAAAATGCGGTGAAGAAATAAAATTAAGTACATCTTCATTTGGCATTCAAAGCTGCAGATTTTGGAACATTATGTAATGAAGGAAAGTACTCGAAGACCGTAAAAAACATGGTGGTAATATAAACTACGTGTAAATTTTGATTTACATCCGCATGTATTAATCATAAATGCATCATGTAGTGTATTCTAAAGTTATCTTACATTTTAATTTGAGTTCTTTTAATATCTCATAGGAATTGCTCAAATCTTCGTCAATTTAAGTTGACGATAACTTACGTCAGAAGAGAGGACTTTTAATTGTTGAAATGTTACCAACCTGATGGCCTATTGTCTGCAGTAATCTTTCTTATAAATTATAGCAGTTATTCATCAAAGGATTACAATTTATCTATTTCATAACTACAAATACTAGCTATGAATTGCCCAATAACAATAAATCCACCTTTACCATACCTTATGTTGAATCCAAGCAGAAACAAGTGCAATAATATTAATGTCACAAACATTTATTATTATTAATTTTATCATCTTTGGTTAGTAAAACAACGTATTCCGCCATACAAACGAAACTAACTAAATTAAAGTTTGAAGGTATCTGACTACGTTTTATTTATCTACTTTGCATATTTAACAACACATTAGGTAACATTAGGTAGCATTTATGCTAATAATCCATCGAACTCTTTGTATTGAATGAAGACACTGATTCCCATAATTACAACATTCTCATTCAACACGATAATATGAATGCCCTTCCATTGTTTTACTTGGTTGGAGGGAAAACCATCTGAGTAAATAACAATATTTTTAACACCATTTACCTAAAAGATTTGAGTTACTATATAGAAAATATAAAATAAAAATAGGAACCAAAGGCACATATTTTATAACGAGACTAGAAGTCCAGAACACTACAGCTACTGGACAAAAATTTTTTTTTTTATAAAGTGTTGGTTTCTACCTATACATACATGTGGTATACATACATGTACTTACATACTATAGCAATTTTTTATCAATAAATATGTCCCATATTATTGTGGTTTCTAAAAGTTGCCTAGCACAGAAACTGAGCCAGTTTCAGTAAAAGAGCACAATCAAAAAGAACAAGAAGCTCAAAATAGCATAACGATTTTACTTGCTTATCGTGTGTGTTTCGAGGTTAACCTACCTCACAAACCCTGGTGTCGGAATTATAGAACCGCCTTAGGCTTCCGACATGGCTCATATAACGACTACATCCGTAGCATCCGGGATCACCTTTCTTTTCGGACAATCAGGGACGATAACGATATTGAATCATATAGTAGTTTTCACGGACAACAAGCCGCGGCTACAGTACAAATTGATCAAGATGCAAGGCGCGCCTGATCAGCGATAAGTAGACCATAAACATTCGTGTCCAGAGCGCGTTTTATGTGAACAATCAAAACGTATGAAGGCTATGTCGACACTACTGGAAGAGCATCGCAAGATCACCTGGCAAGGATGCGCTGTGCAAAGAATTAATTGGAAAGACTGTCAGTTGGCAAATGCAGAAATGCATAACTTTTCCTCTTGTGAGACCGCACAAACGACCGCGCTGTGAATTTTCAAACTCTTAGTAAAATTAATTGCATCTGACAGAAGAAAGGATGAGAAAACTAAAAGTAGCTACGCCTTTTTGCGAAGAACGTCACGAATGCCTCGCAGAACATATCCAGGCAAAGATACTTGTAAAATGCGATGCATCGCGCTGCGGACCGAGAAGGTCGTTCAGCCATTGAGGAAAAGGAAACATCAAAGATTCGAGGTCGCGCCCGTAACAGGAGCCTTCCTTTGTTAGGAACCTAGAATACCTGACAGTAAACTTTTACACACTGGTACTTTTTGCATCGATTAAAATGCGACGTGATATAGCATTGATTCATACTGCATTATACGAAATTATTTATGAATCGCTGGGCGCGTTTGCATCACTTATAAAAATAAAAACTAGCAGCACAGGTAGCAGTGTGTATTGGGCCTTATGTCGATGATCTCATTTTTCCTAGAGGTTCTTGTAAACAAATTCACTGGTTTATTACTCTGTAAATATTCTCGTGAAATTTAATATTTAAAATTGTTGTATAAAACAGTCCACCTTCTGCTAGAATGATATTGCTTCTACATAAGAACACTGAATGAATGCATTTTCAATATGGGCTTGTCTGGTTTCTTTTTAGTTTATCATTTTTCTTGTGAAAGTCAGTTGAGATACTGAACAACTTTCATTCAAGTATTTATTTCGTTTAAGGACAAAGAATGACATCTACCTTCTCGGTTAATCACTTCTGGGTAAAATCGGTTGGTACATTTTACCGAGAGTAATTCCAAATTGCTTCCTATTTTTTTTTATTGTCCTATGACGTATCAAGCTTTACGGAACTTTTACTTATTTATAATTGTACGTATTTTCCATAAACTTTATGGGAATCAATGAAAATACAAACCCCATTTTAAGAGTCTTCACATGCCACACCAGAAATTAATAATCGTTTCTATTTGCTCGTTATTTTTAAACTTCATGCAATTGCTTTGTGATTTACCGCATGCCACTGTCGTCGTCGCCTATAAAATTAGGGTAACATTGTGAACATTCTTAGATCTTCGCGGTTGTCAATTACAAAGCTCAAAAATCTAATTCGAGGAGATAAATCGTTAAAAAATGTTTGTTAGTTTAAAGTAACATTGTTGACAGTGAATAAATAAATAAGTAAAGATTAAACTAAAATTGTCACCGGCCACACGGCTGAAAAATAAACAGTGTTGCTACAGCGCAGCCCCACATTTTTTGATTGCTCCTTTATTTCACGTAGTATTTGTAGGTGAAAAACATAGACGAATGATCCTATAATAAACCGGTTTGGAATTTAGAGTATTTGGAGGGAATAAAAATAATATTCTACCGAAATATAGGGCGAAAAATATGGAAGTAAAAACGTCCGGTGACACCACGCTATGGCTATGCAAACAAATTGCGCTCGGTCAGATGATATTATTTTAAAGTGACCTTTCATAGAGGAAACCGTCGCGTCGAGTTCGTTATCCTGTACCTGACCTCTCGGTAATGGGGATTTCACACCTACCGAATAGTCGGCAAAATTATACACTACAGTATAAACTGAACTAAAAGTGTCGCATTCAATCAAAGTAAACAAAGACGATGGTCCTGCCACCCTCCTGCCTGTTCATTAGTGTTCATTCATACTCCTGCAACCGATATTTTTTTAATTAAAGTTAGTAAAATAGGGTTACACGAATATAGTTTGAGTGTGGTTTGAGAGAAGTAAACTTTGATTTAACACGTGTCGTCAGCACTAGTTTATAATTGCAAAAACATACGACTTAAAATTACCTGCGCCAAATTTTGACGCTGCGCTCTTATTTAAAATTTCATTTATTCAAAGTTAGATTCGTTTATCTTCAGTTCTTTTCGAACCATATAAACGAAAAAGACCACGACTTATATTTAAGTTTCAAAACTGGCGAAAATTACGAACATTGTCATACATAATATGTAATTTTATTGTCTTATGTTTATTGCATTAAGGTCAATGATTACGTGTTTAGACTGAGTAGACCGTGTCATTTTGCTCCGATTGCTAAAATAGCCACACCAGTCGCACTACTTTATAAAATATTTCAGAATATTTGATCACCGGCTGTTTTGAAACTGGTTTTTAGATATGATATGCCGTTAAGATTTTTTCGCAACTAGGAAGTTCTTGTGAACTGAACGTTCGTTCGTGAACTTGTATCCTTGTAAATATCCCATAGCGTGAAAGGCAGTTATATAGTAGGATAGGAATTTTGTGGGAAGTATGAAAAAATATAAAATTATAAAACTAGTATTATATATGTCGTCGGCATTTTGTATGATTTCGCCGTTTACATACGGCGTCGGCAATTTATAAACGCTCGCTGTAATGTAAAATGCCGAAGGCAAAATGTATAGGGTTGGCACAAAAAGGTTTTGCTCAGTTTTAGCTAAGTCCGTATTGCTAGCTGAAAAATAATGATGCACCTGTATATAATGGGACGAAGCCCCCCCATTTCTGAAGTGGTATTCTAAGCCCTTATAGATTTTTCAACCCGTTTACAAAAAGGTTACTGGCTTTGATAATAGTAGCCAGGGCATCAACCGAAGCGGGGGGACGGGGGGGCGCAGCCCCCCAAAAGAGGGGGCTCGGGGGGCGCAGCCCCCCGCTAAAAAAAAAACAAATCTCTACACAGAATTAAATCGATTGGTTAGGTTAGGTTAGACTGATGTCAATAACAGAGCGGAGGGAGCCGAGCGAGCGGAGCGAGCGTACCGCGGCAGCGGTCGGCGACCGCCGGAGAATCACATTTTTCAAAGTTGATTTTTGTGCCAACCCTATACATTTTGCCTTCGGCATTTTACATTACAGCGAGCGTTTATAAATTGCCGACGCTTTATGTAAACGGCGGAATCGTACAAAAAGCCTGCGACATATATATGGATTCACAATTCCCAAATGTAGGTCGTATACTGAAGATAAGTGGTAGGTCTAATGTTTTCTTGTCCGAAAATTTCGTTTCGAGATACCTAATGTTGAATTGGTGACTTTTAGACCTGAAGAAGAAATGGACATGAAAATTTTAGTTTTGGGCCCGTGAAATTTAAAAAATGGTAGATTTTACGTAACTTGTGTTGCGTTTGCGTATATGGTTTAAATGTAAGTATTAAAATAAAAAGTTATTTGTTGAGCGGACGGCCTTGCTGCGGTGATTCGCTTTCTCTTTCATTTGCGAAACACGATGGTGATCTGATAAAACACCTTGTTCAGCGTGTTTTGATTGCAAACAAACAAATGGAATATTATTTTTATCAATATACACCAAATTACAGCAATCCATAAGTGGATTTATTTATTATTATTCATACCTATTATTATATCACTTTTATATCAAAAATGCGAAAGTATGGATGTTAATCAGTTTTTAGTTTCTATTTTTGTCTAAACTAAACCAGTGAACAGATTTGGGGCGGCAATGTTTTTACCTATGTCTGTAGTCTCTACTAGCATTGCATCATGATCTAGTCTAGATACCGCCAATGAAGGAAATATTTCTAGTTACACGTAGTTCCTAAAAATAAAACTGGTTGCACTTCCCCATACACCCTTTTTTTTTATTGAACCTACGCTTGTGTCGTAAAAGTTCGACTCATCAAGCTTCACCAGGCTTGCGAGCGGAGAGGATGGCTCTACCCCAGCCCATGGTCTAAAAAAACAAGGTCTTCCATTCGGACCACGTGACTGACAGGCCTACGTCATTTTGCGCTGTTCATCCTTGTCTATTAGGTAATACGCATTCGACAAGGATGAACAGCGCAAGATGACGTCGTAGGCATGTGTCAGACACGTGCTCCGAATGGAAGCCCTTGTTTTCTTAGACCATGCCCCAGCCATACACTCTATACGCGACTAGTTACCAGATTATGTATGACCTGTGTCAGTCAAGTAAGAGTACGCACGATTATCAAATTTATTTGCGCTTGTTGTAGTTACTCCTTTTATAATACATTGTGGTCGTATAAGCGGGAGCAAAAACTTCTTTGCAAAACAAATATATTTTTGCTGCTTCGATTGTCTAATTTGCTTTCGGCTGGAAATAGACTTGGTAGTCGTGCTTACTCTTACTTGAGACAGGAAGTCACCTCGTGTGCGAACCTCTTTAAGAATATACGGGCACAGATTACTAAATAGTTACATACGGGGTATTATAAGTGGTAAGTAACTAAAGCGGGCTACACATGCTCATACAAGTGTAATAAAATAATGTACTCATGCTCTGTTTTTAACCCCCGACGAAAAAGAGGGGTGTTATAAGTTTGACGTGTGTGTCTGTCTGTCTGTCTGTCTGTCTGTCTGTGGCATCGTAGCTCCTAAACGGATGCGCCGATTTTGATCTACTTTTTTTTGTTTGCAAGGTGTTACAATCGAGAGTGTTCTTTTCTTAGCTATGATCCAAGAAAATATCTTTAGCCATTTGAAGATTATCAGCTCTTTTCTAGTTGTTGAAAGGATCAAGTAACGGTTTTGTGTCGGGTGTTATTAAATTTTTTAATTTAATGCTATAACTGAATAGTTTGTAGACGTTAAGTAACGACGCGATGGCAAAATAAAAGAAAGACGTGCTCAAACAATAGTTCATAATTTACAAAGAAAAAATTCTCGGGAACGAAAGTAAAATTGACTTTCCCATACAAAATATCGTCGAATTTTTTTTTTATCCGATAATGTTTGTGATTATTTGTCCTATTTATATACCATATCTATTTCAATAGCTTTGTGTGTGACGGGGGTGGCGTGTGAACGTCTGTTATTTCGATTTAGTTCATTGACGCTTATAACAACTGCATTGACTGCACCAGCCACCACTGTACCGTGGCGGATGTCCGTGAAAGGCGTGATGCAACCATTTTCACTCGTACATAGCTTCTTCCTGGTGGCCATTACAAGAAGCTACAATTTAAGAAATCACAAGTACAAATCGAAGTGCATACATTTGTTGTGCAAGTGTTTACATTTGACACTAACTGGCTACGCATTAGACACCAAATTGTTCTTGAAAATTATAGTGGTCAAGTGCGGGTAAAGCAAAAATACGTATAATAACGGTGTGTAAAGTCCAATGTGTCCAGTTTGACGCATGACTACAGATTACTAAATAGTTACGATGTCAATTAATAATGTAGTTCTTCGCACGTAGGCATAGTAACAATAGTCTGTAATATAAGCCTTGGGGTCTGAATAAAGCTACAATACAATACTTTGGCTTTGAACTTTGATGTCGTGAAGTGCAAACGCACTTTTCAACAAAGGCGAAACCTTGAACTTTTGGGTCGTTTGTCACTTGCATTTAAAGTATTGAATCGAAATTGCGCAAGTTACAGACGATAGGTAGATACTTAGATCAAAATCTAAGGATTAAAATATTTCTGCTTGGTTGTAGTAACATATAGATCTTTATTTTATTTTTTTCAAAGTCACAATTTGATAAAATTCATCCGGAAACAAGCGGAGGTTCAGGTTCTCTTCGAACTTGTATATATTTTAGAACGGGGCAAACAGAATCTTAGGCACGGAATTGCAGAGCTCAGAGCTTTACTAAACATACCTGATTCAAAAAATAATGTCGGTTTTGAAGTCGCTCAATTTGCTTCTATTGATAAAATAATTCATCAATCACCACATTCACCACTCTAACTTGTAAATGCAAATAATATTCTCATTCTCTGTTTATTTATTTACATACTCGTATGTACAGTTAGTATGTTTGATAATGATAAGCTTCTGAACCACTGACATGCAGAATAAACTATTTTCTACACACTCAAAATATAAATCTTTGCTCAAAGCACAACCAGTCTTCGAAACTTGGTCCAGTTAACTAAAAATATAAGATCTACGTGACCAAATACGATTGAAACCGGTAGAGCAATAAGTTTTCATAATAAGGTTGTTTTGTAATTAATAAGTTGGTAACTAACTATGGCCTCGATTCGCGTAGCTACGATCTAATAGTAAAGATCGTATTTCGATAAACTGAATTATACATTCTACTGGGTCTGTGTACAATAAACTAACTGTCAAATATAGAATTTAAACTATGAATACTTAATTTCAAATCCCTTTAAAAAAAATTGAGGAATGTATTGAATTTAAATGAGATGAGTCATTCATGCGCTGTGGCCCCCCGTAACATGCAGTGCTACGACAAAAGTTTGTTGCGCGAGAAACCGGCCATATTGAAATATCCTCCAATAGGATAAGAGAATACGCACGACAAAATTATGTCTGTCACGCGTGGACCGGGCATGTTAGAGGGTCTGGCTGGTCGCGGCAAAAGCTGAGATCTAGCCCTGTTTGACATCGCACTACAACACAACTATCGTGCCTGTATAATGTGTGTCTTTTGTGTATTGTTTATTATTTTATTTCATAACCATTGTTTTTCTTTTTTCTTTTAGTGTTTTGTATTGTGTTTTGTCATATAAATTATGTCTATGTTGTTGATGCCAGAATCGGGGCTCCTATTATAAATTCATCGTTATCATAAGCTTAATACGAGTATATACATATAATTACTAAATGTGACAAGTATTAACTTCTAAGTATATTTGACTTCTGGTAAGTTTGAGATTTAGCGCACATTTTATCTTAATTAAAAAGAAAAATAATGGACAATAAATAAATTACTTTTTAACAACATTTATTTATGTATTTATTTATTTGTTCTAAAAAGTTTCTTAGGAGAAATGCTAATTAAGACATATTAATTATTGTATTGGTTACCTTTTTTTATATTTAATTAGAAATATTTGTACTTACTGGACCGCGGCCTCAATTCCGTTCTTTAGCAAAGTCTGCAGCACTTCACTTAAACTTTGTAAAGCACCAAACATGTTGCCCTCACTCACATCGGGTTGAGACAATTTACACTTTAAAATATTTCCTCAAAAGTGTGTACAGAAAGCTCGCCCGGCCGGCACTGGCATTTTACTAAAATAAACGAATGTAACAGCGAACAGAAAATACAACCGTTCACTAGCTTTATTGTATTGTAATTTTTAAATTAATTAAATTCAATCGTGACTAAAATGTTTTGATTTTGAATTGACCTTGAAACCTTGTTTTGTTTTTATGCAAACGAACTGATGTATCCATGATAACGTACGAGTATTGGAAGGGAAACTGATTGAATGAGTGAAGTTACTTTCATTTCTTGTAACTACAGATGACCTGAAAAGTTTTAGACCTACTTTGTTTAAAATAACGTTATTCGGTAAATTTTTGCATGTGTGTGTTAAATAACCGCAAGTATTTGTGTAGGTACCTATTATAGGATATGTTTACTTAACGGTAAAAACCAATTCAACCGAGGATTCACAGTACTTACGAGTATTTCGTACTTCCAAGATTCTTGAAACGAATCATATTTTGTTTTAAACCCTCGACGATAAAGAGGAAAGTCCGTCCGTCCGTCTGTCCGTCCTGTCTGTCTGTCTGTCTGTCTCATTATAGCTCCTAAATGGTTGCGCCGATTTTGATCAAATTTTTTTTTTGTTTGCAAGGTGTCACAATCGAAAGTGTTCTTAGCTATGATCGCTGTGATCCCAGAAAATATCAGCCATTTGAAGATTATCAACTCTTTTTTAGTTGTTGAAAGGATCAAGTGACGTGTTTGTGGCGGGGCTTTTTAAAAATTTTAATTTACTTCATTATGTACGAGTACTCCCAAAAATAAAAATTAGACTTAAAAGCAAAAATGACTGCAAATCAAAATATATATACGTTTGAAAGACGTGTGAAAATAAAAAATATATAGGTATGTACACACGTCCATCGATATACCCCCCGGTTTATCCACTAACTGCAAATAAAGGTTCGTAGTCCTAATTATTTTATTGTTTTGTGGAAATAAAATACATAAATTATGACTACCTACTTACAATGATTTTCGGATTTTTTCCTTTACTTGTGCTATGTGACCTTACTTCTTGATATGGTTTTTGTTTGTTGTATTGACTTTACAACTGGTTTTTGCAACTTTAAGGGTCATAGACCTACATAGTAAATCAAAAACTCGACAAGTAACTTGTATTGCTAATGTGATGATCAGGACAAAGGGGTTTGTTTTCCAATTTGTTTTCACGTAAATAGCTCAGTTCATTGTATTTAATTGGCGAGTATACAATGGGGATAAAATAGGTTTAGCTTAGCCAAACAATAGACGTGTTTAAACACCTTTCACTATTCGTCATTTTCACTATTCGAAAATTTTAAATTCGGTTGCGAATCATTCGGAGCTATGAAAGGATGATGTGTCAAAACGTCCCCCCAAAAAACAAAAACTAATAACATCAACCAACAGATTTGAAATGTATCCCAGTATATGCGTCTTAGCTGTGTGATTACTTTTTACTATGGCGACATCTTTCAAAGACGCGGGATATTCCGAGAAAAAAATCGTCTTTCTATTAATACTGGTACCCAAAATAACAGATTGTAAGCATTCAATTGGGCACTGGACATTTATAGACTAATGATAAACAATAATTATCTGTTTAACTGTAAGTACATGGTACTCCTACATAGATAGACATTTTTTGGTGAACACTTAGTATTTTTTTACAGTGCATTAATATACTTAACATTCTGATAAGAGACTTTGATATTGTTAGTAATTGATAACATGTTTGTAAGTGACGAATTATTGGAAAAAATAAATTTTCAAATCCCATTGATCATGAGGTTAAAACTGGTTACGAGCCTTTCTAACTAAAGATCCATAAGAACCTATTGAATTGACACATACAAAAGATCTGTTGGAGGGGGGGACGGGGCTCATATTAAAATGGTCATCATCCTTTGTTATTATAATAATCGTCATATTCTAATTCGCTAAAAATTATTCGTAATTATGTAGTGTACTCCTTAAACACCTTTCATAAATTCAACATTTTGCATAGTTCTTACTGTCATAATTTTTTGTACGAATCACAAAAAAATAAATTGTCTGTTTTTGTATTTGTCATCGGTTCGCTAGAACAATAATTAATATTCATATCACAACAAACTCGCTTCTACTTCATATACATTATGCGTTAAATCAATAGACAAATAATGTAATTCTCGGAACTGATGTTGAAATGTGATCCAGGAGTTGGGCACAGTCCTACCAGCACAACCTATGATAGTCCAATGCTGGACCAAAGCCTTTCCTTTATACCATTACACAGGTGAAGGTTTCTGTCCAAATCCTGGGTTACACCTATACGTTTAATTGCCTCATATTAAACCCTTATTTTACTTTTTGTTATCGTGTGTTCCAAAGAAAAGCAGAGCCTGTACTAATGGGTGTCAGACAGCTGATATACATACATATATAAATATAAAACATCCAACAACGACTTATACGGCTATGACACGATTTAATAACCTTGTTCAGTTAGGGCATCCAAAATATATGTTAGCCAGTCTCAGTAGAAGCCGATTCGAGTACTCCTAACCTAACCTTACCCAACCAATAGTCTTTGCTTATTTATTTAGGTATGTATCTAATTGCTTAATTATCTCCTTTCCAGACCCCTGCATTTATATCCTGAGGTTCGCGTCGCAGCTACAATTCGAGGAAAAGCAGCACGACGTCAGCATGACGGCTTTGAGGCTCGTACAGAGGATGAAGAGGGATTCAATACATTCCGGCAGAAGACCCTCTGGAATATGCGGGGCTGGTAAGTAGCGTGTTCTTTGCCTATGTTCCGAAATGTGCAAAAAATGATTTGGATACAATTTGTGTCAATTTTAGATACTTCTAAGAAATCAGATTCTCAATTCTTTAGTCGGTATACTCTTGCTCGTGGTCGTGAATATCATTGTGAATTAAGATGAGTGATGATCTTGATAAGACGGCATTATTCTTTGCGGACATTCTATAGGTAGCATGTAATTTTGTTGGAACAACAAATCAAAATGTTCACTCAAATCGATGATCCAGTAAGGCTCATCATGATAATAATCACTCTTTATTTTTGGATTATTCTAAATCACGTAGAATGTTGTTTATTGATAAATTAGTATTTATTTATCCATCTGTGTATCAGCTGTCTGAATATTACAGGCTCAGCCTCAGCCTATAGTTTGGTATCGGTCGGCCGTATGTGAAATTTTCTCGAATTTTCGTTACAGCTCTTCTGATAGCAGCACGTCTCCACAACTTCTCCAGAACACCCTCAGACGTGATCCGAATCGTTAAAGTGCACGAGACGACGCTTCGGAAGCGGCTGATGGAGTTCGGAGAGACGCCGTCCAGTGCGCTGACTCTTGAGGAGTTCATGACTGTAGACCTTGAGGAGGAGCAGGATCCTCCCGCGTTCAGAGCTGCTAGGAAAAGAGATAAGGAAAGATTACAGAAGGTGAGAATTATTTATTATGTCGTGTGACGTGTTGTCCTTTCAGTTTTTCGGACAAATTAAGTAGTAATTTATGTTTAGTTATAAGGGGTCCTGAATTTTGAGAACTTGGTGGAGAGGCTGTATCACAGAACATTTAAAAGAGGTTAGAATGGCGATAATGCGCCGTCCGTATGAAATCCTGTGTCGCCGATTCCACCCCACCTTTCACCTCCACTACATCTGTACTTCAATAAAGATGAAGTTTACGCACATATTTGCAATTTCAAATCTAGCCAATCATAGCGCCGCCGCTCAATCACGCGATTTCAAATGGAAACGAATCATACGCATGCACGCATACCGATGTAAATTTTTATAGTTATGTGTGAGTTAGACAGCGCGATCGCGACTTTGCGTGGAGTATGAGCGTTTGCTCATAGTCTTGGCGCGCCGGCCCCGCCCACAGCGCCGCCCTAACCTCTTTTAAATGTTCTGTGGGCTGTATGATGTAGGAAACAGTTGTCAACTAAAGCTGATAATCATCATCATCATCATTTCAGCCGAAAGACGTCCACTGATAATAAAAGCTTGTAAATAACGAATAGCTAAGAATGGGCACAAGAGGATATTTCTCCAGTGGTAATTCGGCAAGCTCCTTATTTATTTATTTATCTAACAAAGACTTAACAAAGACGAAACAACATCCTGGACAAAAGCTAAGCTTTCAGTGTGTTAAATGATTACTTATTCCACCAACGCTGGCGTCAGAATAGTTGAGCCACTTAGGCTTTTAACTAATCAAATCAAGTAAATCTATAAATTTGTCAAATGAGATGTATGGTCAACAAAGATTTTAACTCAAAATTGGAGATAATGTACCCAACGTAAATATTCTACTGGTAAATAAGCTATACAAATTACAATTTTATGTATATATTTCAGTTGATGGAGGAAGAAGATGGTGAGAAAGAGCTGACAGAACTGCAGAAAGAGATAGAAGCACAGCTAGAGAAGGACCAGAAACGAAGAAAAGCCCCGCCCGTGGTAGGTGTCTCGCCGGCCAGTTTACTCGAAACAGGTTGGTGCATCTTTGAACTTATTGCATAAACTTTAAGGTTTACTTTACAATTTTACCCTTGCAGTATCTTCTGAAGCGCGCTAGTGCGCTAGCTCTAAGAAGAGAGAGGCTTAGTTCAGCAGTGGAGTTGATGGTATTCAATCAAATTATTTTTCAGATGAGGGTAGATCAGAAGAAGCCGAAGCGTCAAGGTTCGCAGCGGAAGACGCTCTGACCCTCATCGGAGAGATTGCGATGGACGTCCAGCCCAAACGAGAAGCCAAAATAGAGAAAGTCGAAAAGGAAAAAATGAAGCTGGAAAAAGGACTAGGTAAATGCTTTTGACTTGTTAACAATGTTGTTCAATTCAATACGGAATATACATGAAAAGAAAATTCTGTATCAAAATGTATTTTCCAAAAGTATTATTATCCTTAATTATAACTCGTAAAATAATTTGTATTTTTGGAAAATAATTTCATATTCAGTTATAAATTTTGATTTAAATTCATAATATTATTTAAAAAAGTGCATATTCCCTATTCAATTTCTTGTTCTATGGTGTTTCCTTTGGGGGCGTTCATGAATTACGTGAAATGTTTAAGGGGGGGTGGGGGTCGAGTCAAATCTCATCTATTCTTACGTTTGAGGGGGGGGGGGGTTTCGTAAATATCACGCTTTTTTTTCTGATTGAAACAAAAACTACATTTTGAAAATTCTCATGTCAGTTTGGGGGGAAGGGGGTTGAATAAAATCTCACGACATCTTACCCACAGAAAATTTAAAAAATCACCTCACTTAATTCATGGACGCCCCATTTGTGAATTGGCCAATGTTAAGGCCGCACCTCGAAAAAATAAAAGCGCATTGGAGGCGTGGTCTAGACGTGCGACGCGGGGCGCACCCCCCGCGGGGCTCGGGGAGCCGCCGGGTCCGTCAGTTTAAAATACCGCGCGCTTAACTTAGCCACGCTTTGTTGGAACAGAGCAGAGCTAGAATTTATACTATAATTGTAGTATTTGTCTTAGTAAATACTGTATACTGTGTATCCTAATAAAGAGATAGTACGATAAACTGCTATATTTGTTTATTCCTTTCCATTTACCCTTATACGAATAAAAATTATTTTTTCTATGTACAAACATTTGACCTCTACAGTTTTATTATAATATAGATTTTATTTGATTGTATATCTTTTTATTTTGAGTTTATTTCTATTGAGTTTATTTTTGTTGTTGTTGTTGTGACTTTGACTTTGACTTTCGACTTTCGACTTTCGACTTTCGACATTGACATTGACATTGACATTGACATTGACATTGACATTGACATTGACATTGACACTGACACTGACACTGACACTGACACTGACACTGACACTGACACTGACACTGACACTGACACTGACACTGACACTGACACTGACACTGACACTGACACTGACACTGACACTGACACTGACACTGACACTGACACTGACACTGACACTGACACTGACACTGACACTGACACTGACACTGACACTGACTTTGACTTTGACTTTGACTTTGACTTTGACTTTGACTTTGACTTTGACTTTGACTTTGACTTTGGACTTTGGACTTTGGACTTTGGACTTTGGACTTTGGACTTTGGACTTTGGACTTTGGACTTTGGACTTTGGACTTTGGACTTTGGACTTTGGACTTTGGACTTCGGACTTCGACTTCGACTTCGACTTCGACTTCGACTTCGACTTCGACTTTGACTTTGACTTCGACTTGTATGAAAAGTAGATGTTGGCCGATTCTCAGACCTACTGAATACGCTCTTGACTTCGACTTTGACTTTGACTTCGACTTTGACTTGTATGAGAAATAGATGTTTTCCGATTCTCAGACCTACTGAATACGCTCACAAAATTTCATGAGAATCGGTCCAGCCGTTTCGGAGGAGTATGGAATCGAACACTGTGACACGAGAATTTTATATTAGTTAGGGCTCCCTATGATTACTAAAACTCTGCTCACCCCGTTAGGGAAAAGAGCGTGTCTTTACGTATTGTATTGTATATTATTTCGTCGTAGTTTATTTTATTTCACGCAATTACAATATTCAAACGTATCGATTAGATGGAGCGTCGTCAGTGGCATAGTGGTTCGTAGGTAAGTGCGGGTTCGAGACTCATTACCTACAGTCAAGAGCCGTCTAGCCATTGAAACTGAACACGCACATCGTAATACTCTGCCTTATAAACAAAGTGATTTTCATAGAACATTTCGGGTAATGTTTTGGGTGATGTGTAATGGTACGGGGTGATATCACCTTTTCGAAAGTAATGAGTAATGTGATATGGCATTATAACGTACTGTTTTGCGCATGTCTCAGGAAAGTTCAAGGTCTATATAGAGAAAGTTAACCCTTCAGTGGTGCAATATTATGCAGATGACCATGTTAATTTAAAAAAAGCATGTACTTAGTTTTTTTTCTTATTTCAAGCATAAGTCTCCGTTTTCTTGCCAAATCTGCCTTTTTTTTATTTTTTGGACGGCGTT
>OX419602.1:8596308-8716308 GCA_948473455.1 Teleiodes luculella
GGCCTTATTGCTAAGGTAGCAATCTCTACCAAGCAACCTTAGGGTAAGGAGAGTGAAAAAGAAAAAGATTATGCGGGTCGGCGGCTAGATAGTATTGTATACGTAATACGTATAATAAACTAAGTACAAATAGAATATTATACTTAGATAGAATACATAAAGTACCGTTGCGTACTGGTACCTTTAACGTAGCTTGCTCCCTCGAATATTTTAACTCTTATGTCGAAAAGTTCAACCAATCAATCTTCACCGGACTTGATATCTCAATCTATATTAAACTAGCTTTTCGCCCGCGTTAGCTATTTATCTCCGTACAGGGAATATTCCTGCGGTAAAAGGTAGCCTATGTCATTCCCCAAAGTCTATTCCATCTTTCAAGTTTCATTAAAATCGATCCTGTAGTTTCAGAGCCTATTCGATGCACAAACAGTCAAATCTTTCTTCATATTATAATTCGTACTTTCCTATGCCCTCACCTCCTTTTCTACAAATTCTTGTGCGACGCTGCTTCCATCTGCATGCAAATTTTTAATGACCAGTTTCTTTAGGATAATTACAATTGATAGGTGAAAATTACGTGACAACAACTAAATTATGCTAGTATGTAAAGCCCGACCAAAGAAATAAGAAACCTCGCCATATTGCGGAATTTCAATGGAACTAATTTTATAAAGGAAATGGTTGCCATTTTCGTAAAAATATACAGGTGGCGCCCCCAGAGCAGGTTCCTTATTTCTTTGGTCAGGCTTTACCTACGTATTTATAAAATGTTTTTTTTTTAAATCCAGATGGCGGTGAGGATTACGACGACGACGTGGAAGCGGAAACGGAAGCGAACACGGAACTGTCATCCATCGGCGCCATGCTGACCCACGGGCAGCCGCACGACGACGACTACTACGGCTTCGAGGAGTACTAGACCACACCACTCCCCTCCCTCTCACATTGCAAATCATTGACGAATTACCGCGCCGAGCTTCTGGACCGCTCTGAACACTGCAGGGGTGTGTACACATTCACACATTTAGAGCACAGTAAAACCAGTAAGTTATCTTCATACAAACGTGCCGTTGTCGGTTTGAATGTGTGCGTCTGGGCACTAGCATAAAATAAGGTGGAGTAAGGGGGCGGCAGTACGGGCTAAATGCAAGTGTGCGTGACATCGCGTGCCTACACGGCGTACATTCAAACCGATGCGGCCAGTTGGTATGGAGATAATTTACTGTTCTCAGTCTACACTGAACGCACACTAGCGTACAAACACAGATGCCGTATAACTTAGCTACGGTATATGCCGCTACTGCGACGCGAATCGTGCTGTGTTCAGAGCTGACTACAAGTTTGGCGCGTACTGTACTAGAGAAGATACTTCGAATATACTCTGTGTGCCAACATGGCGGCAGCGTGAGGCGGGGCAGCAGAGGGAGGAAGAAAAACATAAGACCACGCCATGAGTAAAAACTAGTGACTGATATTATTATGAGTGTGGGTCGCGGTCTCGTTTCTGTGTACGCTAGTACAACAGTAGTTCAATGTTGCTATTTCACTACTTTATTTCACTCACTTTTTAAAGTGATACAAATAAAAATAAGCTTCTTGCTTTCATTACGGAACGAAGCAGAATTTCGTATAGAAACGAATTGATGAGGGCAGTTTTGTATTGACATAATGTCGCGTTTGAGTTGTGATCTAGTTGAAGGTAGCCGAACCGAGCGTCAGTGACAATGACGCTGCGACACGAAAAAGGATAATGGACTCTTAAGTGATGTATTCAAGGTAGACTTAAGAGGCATGCGACAGTAACGCGAGTGACGCGGCGTTACCGGTCTCTGTGTCGTCGCGCCAACTCACTTTTGAGTAAATTCATTCTTAAATCCATCACCGTAACACTCGGTTGCAGAAAGCTCTCCATTATCTTTCCATTAGTTAATGCTTCATTAAAGCTAATGAAGTCATTATTTTAATGATCGTTGCACAAAACGATATTCCTCATATTTAACGGTTCATTAAATTATAATCAACAGTTAAAAAATATTGCAAGCTTTAAAAACATTCTTTGAAAATGAGTGAACGAATGCGTTTCGTTTTCGTAAATTTGTAAAAATTTGAAGAAAATTCAAAGATCGAAACGCGTTTAAAAATAAACAAACTGTCATTGACTGACGGACGGCAAAACATAAATATTGAATTGAATTGCTTTACAAAAAAATATTTTTCAATTTTAGTTTCATGCACTTTTATGTTGTGATACAAGAATATTATAGAAGACAAAAGAACTGGGGACATGTTTTTAGTTAAAAAAAAAGAAACCTGGCCCAAAACTTGTAATAAATACAACAGCTGCGCTACGTCTGGGTGCCGAAATGTTGACCAGCTAAAAACATCAATTGGAAATTAAAAGCACGCAAGAATGCGGCACAGATCAATATGAGTACTACTGGTGTATGTAAAGAAGATACATTTTTCATGGTTATGTTATGATTAAAGTATTTACTGGAGTATTTGTTTGGAGTTTCCTTGCGTGATCGAATCAGGAATGATAAGATCTGCAGGCGAACCAGACTCACCGACATAGCCCGAAGAATCGCTAAACTACTGACAATAATACAAAAATACTATCTATAATTAAAGACCAAATTGAACCTTTGGAAAACCCCTAACAGTGGGGCAGCTTAATGGTAAATATTTTGCAATTCTATAACCTCGTTTTCAATCAACATTGGTTTCACCTGCCTTTAAGTTTGTGTTTATTTACATAAGTTGGAGCCAAGTGCGATGATAATATTTTTTTTATTAATTGCATTGTTTCTATGTTTTAGATAATCAAATGAAAATAATCATAATCAATTTAAAAAAGAGAATGAATTAAGAGCTTCTACATCAAAAACAACAACACACCATATAATTAAACTAAAATTGAAAAATATACCACAGAATAATAATAATAATTAAAAAACAGATGCAGTTGTTTAATTTTTTACCTTTGAAAAACACTTTTTACAATAAAAGTAGAGTAAGGAAAATATTGAATTCACAATAGCTGTTCTTATAGATAGACGAATCCTTACCCTGTAGAGGTACCACTACAAAAAAAATCCATAGCGTTCTTATAGATAGACGAATCCTTACCCTGCAGAGGTACCACTACAAAAAAAATCCATAGCAGGTGCTTTATTTAATATTCTTCCCATCATATTTATTTATTTAACCAGTAATATGTAGTAATTAAACACAACTTTTGGCAAATAACGAATATTGCAAATAAAAACAGATATTTAATGGGTGGTTGGGGACCTATTAAAATTTGACATTCATTAAATTAATTTTAATGTCTCATTAGACCTAACTAGGTTCTGTGCAACGTAAACTATGTTTAATGACGGTTTTTGAAGTTTCTTTAGTTATTTTTTAATGCCCAGTTAAAAGTACAGTTAAATTTGTTTTGTGCAACGACTTAATGAAAATGTTAGGATTTAATGCTCCTTTAAAATTTAATGACCTTCTCTGCAACCGAGTGTAAGTCCATTATTATTTGTCGCGTCGCAGCGTCAATGTCACTGACGCTAGGTTCGAACGGCTACCTTAAATCTTTATCGCGCTTGCATTGAGACTATTGCGTTGGCTTTGCGCTATAGTGATGACAGCTAATGCTGTTAATATGCTAAGAGCAAGAAAAATCGCGTAATATCGTTAATATGAATTATGTCACTAATCTGCAGTTCTGCGATAAGCCGTAGTATGTAAAAGGAGATTATGATCTTGTAAACTTTCCTCCATAAATAATTGTGGAAATTGTGATTACATTAGGACGCTTTTTACTGGTAAGATAGTTGTATTATTATTATAGGTCATGTTTATTTACAGTTATTTGTTAAATAAGCATTTGTTAGAAGGGCGAAGAATGCTAAGTAATTTATTTCTTCTACTACAAAACAAGGGAGTAGAGCTACAAATTATGTGCGCAATTTTAATTTGTACGCTGTTGTATAAATTATTTGAACGCTCCTTGAAGGCCCTTATTTAGGATATGATGCTAGTTATATATTCGACCAGTTATTCTTATGAGAAGGCAGGCGAAAAGAAATAGATCTCTTTTAATTTACGTAACAGCAACTAAACTATACTAACTTAGATGAATTTCAATTTATTTATTCCTATTTATTATTGGTTTAAGCGTCCACTACGGATTCTTTCAAATCGTAGACTGATTTTATAAATATTATTTTAGTAAGTGTCCCCCTTTATGCCGCGTATCCACAGGCGCGGGACAGAGCGAACTGCGGTAGGGAATCCGAAGGTGTTTATATCTTGTCTGTGCTATAGAAAGCGGGCGCGCAATCATGTTACACCCACGCACCCGGTAAATACCCATATCTACTCAAATCGGTGGGTACATAGAATTCAATATTAAATATCTACCAAACTATTTGGGTACATATAGGAAATTTCTGGGTAAATACGGGTATTTGCCCGGTGGTGGTTGGGTAAATACCTGGAAAGTGCCCATCTCTGCCCGCAGTCCGCTCTTTCCCGCGTCTGTGATACGCGGCTTTATTAATTATCTTTCTTATTTATTAAATCGTGTGAGTTTTGCCTAGTGATGGGATCCCTATTTTCAAAAGTAGTTATTTAGCTTCGCACGTGGCTCAAACGTGCCTTCTGAATCACGGAATCGTCCTAATTCACGGATTCACAATTAGAAAAATCTCAGAATATATTATTTGTAAGAATTGCCACCTGAAATTGAACTATCTAATTGTTTGTGACGAAATCGAAAGATTGTCGCTCGGTTACGTAGAGGCTGTGTAAAAAGTTATGTTCTGTCATAGATGTAGAAAAATATTTTTTTAGCTCCTTAATGTGTAAGATACCTTTTATTTTATTATTTACATTCAAGTACCTAACCTTTGTTAAGTGTATTTAGACCAGTGATTTACTATCAGTAAGCTAACTACGATTACAGGACACGAATATAGTTCCAGATCCAAATGGATTTTGTACGGTTTATTTTAGTAAATTTTACGCTGTTTAGTAATTTTATTTAACTATAAAAAATAAAAATAGTTTGTATATAATGTGATAAAAAGATCGCTGATTGATTACATAATACTTGGTATATTTTTTAGCTTTACAAAGTAAATCCTCTTGTCTTAGCAAATTATAATTAGGTATATTTTGCGTGTCGTCGTGTTATTTATTAGACTTGTTGGTTAATGCATAAAAATACGTTGACACCGTTTTACATGGACCGATAATAAATTATTCATGGTTAGTAAAATATATATCAATCAATCACAGATACATACAGATTATGTAAAATATACCTATATATGTGATATGTAAATACCATCAGAGAAAAAATTTTAATACGAAGACGAAAATAATAAGGACGTATTCACATAATGTTATCTTTTATTTCATTTATTAATACCTTACTGATAGATAACAACATATATCTAGGACAAATAATTTAACAAAAGCCTGTAGCAGTCCACTTGTGGGGTCAAGACTCAAGATCAATAAAATTACACTTTCTTAATACCAAAAGAATAAAAAAATGTATAGAAAAAAAATCATTCTATACTTAATAATGTCGTGTTAGTTGAACGAATACATTGTATTGTTTATGTTGTCATTGACTGTACTTTTCCGATTATATCACATAACAAACACATGAATAATAACCGGCAGTGTGGCCAGATATTACAAAATTATCCTCAATTAAATAAAGTATTTTAGTAAATATAACAGTTTTTATCACAGAAAATAATATATTGTATAATATTATATTTAGCATTGACTTCATATAGCATTACCACATACCATTGCTTTTAATTTATTGACCAAAAGGCAAAATGATCGTTTTTTTTACTTCTGATTTTATTTTTTATACCTAAACTGTACAAATAAATTTTAGACAATCCTAGATCCAAAAAACAGAATCCATTGCCCCATATTCCGGCGTAAAACTTATATCATGCTCTATTGTTTATGATCATTATTACATTACCTACCTATATTTAATAACGCATTATAATAATTTGTTCTTGCATCGAGACAATTTTTTAACTTTACGTTAAGGTTGTCTTAACTTGAGCTGTAAATCAATAAAATTGTCTCCACAGAATTCTGATCTCTGCTGATTATGTGGGAATGCTATAATATCAAAGTTAATGTCTGGCAATATCGTAAAATGGACATGTCTGAACACGATCTGAACACAAGTTCCAACGTTGCATGACATGGCGTAGTGAAGTGAAGAGCTCCCAGAGTGGTGTGACTTGACAAGTATAATAAGTGATGTCTGTAGGAAAACATATTATTCTTTAAATTGGGTACGCAATATAATTTTTGCTGCATGAAAATATATCTTGTAACAAAACAATTAATAGTCTAGAAAAAATACGTCAAAACGTTACATGACGTCATCCAGGGCGTTACATGACGTCATCCATGCCATTATACGACGTCATCTATGCGTTTATATGACGTCATCCATGCCGTTTTATGACGTCATCCATGCCATTATACGACGTCATCTATGCCGTTATGTGACGTTATCCATGCCGTTTTATGACGTCATCCATATATAACGTTTTACGACATCCATCCGTGCCACTACACGACGTCATCCTTGTCATTCATGCCGCTATATGACGTCATCCATACCGTTATATGAATATGACGTCATCCATGCCGTTATATGACGTCATCTATGCCGTTATATCACGTCATTCATGCCGTTACATGACGACATTCATGCCGTTACATGACGACATTCCGAACTTATGATAGTGTCATAAATCTTTTCTATTAAAAACAAATTAGTAGGAGAATTTTCGACTTAAATATTGCATAAGAAGCCGCGGAACAAGTACAGACATGAAACGGAGTTTGAATTGAACACACTGCATTTGCCGCGGCGGGGCGGCATGAGAAGTGGGTTTCGGTGCGACAAAAGCTAAAGTCGCGTTCGATCGCGCTCGCTCGCGATAATTTGTAAACACGTATCTAATCTTTCTAGTCATTGTAGTGATATTTGAATTAAGTACATTTTTAATGGCACATCGCGCCAAAGTATCATAATAAAAAAATTATATATACCTAATTACAAAACAAATCTAATATATAAAGTTTTAACTTATTAAGATATTTTATCTGTTATGGAACAACGTTAAATTATTTATTTATTCAAATTATTACAATGGGATATTCTTGCAAACTTCAAAATGTCCGACAAAGAAGACTCGACCTAAAGACGCTACTTGCAAAATTAAAAATAGAAATGATCATAAGGTCGCGATACGGTATATTAATAAATCCAAGATACTATTATCTGTTGATGGAGTCTGCGAGAAGGGTGCCTGTAAAACGGTGAGTGAAATTAACTTTTCAATTCGATTCAATTCCCTTCGGCGCATAATGTTCAAAACGCCCGGCGCGGGCGGCGCCCTAGCCCTTTACAACCGATTCTATAAGAGCGTGACGATCGACAATTTATTTTTTTACCGCGTAAAGGATTCGTTTTTGTGAACGCAACCGGCTTCACATGGCTATGCGTACATTTGCCGGTGATTACCACAAAACATTGATTTGTTGCAACCTGCCCATCTCCGGTAGGCCCTTGTCAAAGATGGTTGCGTATTTTGGCGAGGGTGCGCGATCACGTTAGTACATAATTTTCATAAATTTTGCATTGCTTGCTACTATTTTTTTGTATTTACTATCTACAGTATTAAACAAACAAATAAATAACGTGTGTAAAATGTGCGTAACAACGTTTTGCATTTTTCTACTGTCCTGTAAACACGAGCCGTCATGACAGTGACAATCCGGTTCTTACTGCGATATTTCGCATCAGAAATCGCTGATTTCAAATTTGAGTTTTTCATGCTGTTCGTTAGTTTACATGTTTTTTATTTAGATTCTAGGTGCTGTTTTGTGAGACGATGCTATTTTAAACCTTTTACGAGATGGAAATAATTCTGAAATTGAGGAGCTATACTGAAGAAGGTGATGAAAACATCTTAGACCCTGCACTGTTTCAATGTTTATTTGATATGTGCTTTATTGGTCTTTCGTATCTGATAGATCGTATTATAGATTTTTCATCATTAGAAGTATGTCTTTAAGCTTCTGGACTGGGAAGGGCATGGCATCAATATCAATGGCGAGAACATTGATCACCTTTGGTGTGCCGACGATATCATAGTCATGGCTGAGACCTTTGAAGACCTCGGCACAATGATCAATGACCCTAATAGAGTCTCCCAACAAGTGAGTCTGAAGATGAACATGGAGAAGACCAAAGTCATGTTGAATGACCATGTAGTACCCACTCCAATGAAAATTTTCGACTCATTTTACTCTCGATGTTGTAGACCATTACGTCTACCTGGAACAAATTGTCCAGTAGGTAGATCTAACTTCGAGAAGGAGGTCTAGCGTCGAATAAAGCACTGCTGGGTAGCGTTCTGGAAGTTGGGTAATATCTTTTGGTCCCAAATATCGCAGAGTCTCAAGTCAAAAGTCTTGGACCAATGTGTTTTGCCAATGATGACGTACGGATCTGAGACGTGGTTACTTACGATGGGCGATATAAAAAGGCTATAATTCATCCAAAGAGCGATGTAAAGGGGCTGGAAGTTTCCTAACGTGATAGAATCAAGAATTATGAGATCCGCAGGCACACCAAAGCCACCGACATAGCCCAAAGAATCTCTAGATTCAAGTGGCAGTGGGCGGGGCACATTGCGCGTAGAACCGATGGCCGTTGGGACAAAAAGGTTCTTGAATGGCAGCTGTAAGCCGGAAGACGTAGTGTGGGCAGGCCCCCCACAAGGTGGACCTGGTGAGGGTCATAGGAAGCCGCTGATGAGGGCAGCGCAGGACCAATAGTTGTGGAGATCTTTGGGGGAGGCCTTTGTCCAGCTGTGGACGTCTACAGGCTGATTGGTAATATGTCATAGCAAAAAAAAGCACCCGTAACTATTTTTTCAAAATTTGCTGACAATTTCGTTACACCGAGACAAGGATTCTGAGTAAAACGGTGTTTTCAACAAATTTTGAAAAAAAAATTGCTAGATGCGCCCTTTTTTAAATTAAATTAAATTAAGGCGTTACAAAAGAACAAAAACTGTTGCCTAACAAGATTAAATAATAAACAAAGTTGATTACATCACTTCCTATTTATTTTTCAAAGATTTCATACCCATTTCTGTAAAATATCATGATGGTGACGATCTCAAATGAATCCTGATCGTCACGATCTTGCGGGTTATTTTTACGGTTTTGTGGCGGTACGTAATTTTTTTAAATATTTTTTCTAGCTTCTCTTAACCCTAAACTAACATTAAATACAATTTATTCTACAAAAAACAAGAAAAAATGTTTCCGGTTGTAAAGGGTTATAGATAATCCAACACAATACCTTACACGCTAAAACGGGATTAACTATCTAAACTAAGAACCCGACCAGAAAAATAAAAAACCTCGCTATATTGCGAATTTTCAATGGAACTAATTTTACAAGGGAAATTGTTGCATACTCGCAGTCGTAAAATTATAATACACACGTGGCGCCCCCAGAGCAAGTTTTTTATTTCTGTGGTCAGGCTTAAAAAGTGGAAATAATTCGTAGGATTTCGCGGTAAATTCTTTTCTTTTCTTTTTCCCTTTACGACTTCCCCATCTCGTGACCATGTAGGTGCCTACTTCAATGCGTCAAATGCATGTATAGATGGGCAACGACCCGGGTTATAACCCTCATGAGAGTAATAACCCATTATTGCCCATTATCGCCCGGGTTAAAACCCAAACAGGTGGGCAAAAACTCAAATACACTAATAATGATAATTCAAGTGTCTATTATTGCAATAAACATATGAATATACACGAAAAGCATAGTTTAATTTTAAAAAATAGCCTACTACACTCGTAACAAAGGTAACTGAAGATTTTACACTAAATTAGGGACCCTACTTATATTATAAATTTATGCAAAAGGAACTGTGTCAGTCTGTTTGTTACGCTCCCACGCCAAAACCACTGAACCGATTTTGATGAAACTTGGTACAGAACCAGAATAGACCTTGGGGAAGGACAAAGGCTACCTTTTACCGCGGTAAAATACCTTTTTCACAAGGGAAAAATGATAGCGCAGGAGGAAAGTCTCGATGAAACTTGGCACAGAGATAGACCGGACCTAGGGGATGGATATAGGCTGCCTTTTACCGCGGGAAAATACATGATTCCCACGGGAAAAGTGGTAGAGAGGGCGGATTATTTTGATGAAACTTGGTACAGAGATAGAATAGACCTTAGGAAGGATATATTCGTGTAGTTTTGAACTTTTTTGTTTTTAGCCTAAAAAATGACGAATAATATTAATTAATACGAATAATTTGAGGTCAGAATTGGAAAAAATGGCCGATATTTTGATATTATTGCTTTTCAAATGATTGCTTTGAAAGTCGATATCTAAGGCTCCCAGTGGTGTCCAATGATTAATCTGAGGTAAAAAATGGCAAAAATGCCCGCCAGTACCTATGTACATTTTTGTTTCTGAACAGATTGCTTTCAAAATTGATATCTAGGGTCCCCCAGTGGTATCACATGACGAACCTGAGATCAAAGTCGGTAAAAATGGCTGCCATTTTGAACTTTTTTGTTTCTCAACGGATTGATTTCAAAATTGATATCTAAGGTCCCCAGTGGTCTCCGATGACGAATCTGAGGTCAAAATTGGAAAAAATGGCCGCCATTTTGAACTTTTTTCTTTCTGAACTAATTTACTTTCTTAATCGATATCGGATAGTATTTAACCGTACCTCAAATTATTCTCTTGTTCCACCTAAATATCTTCACCAAATTATACTCTTGTTCCACCTAATATACTAATTGTGCAACAAAATAATATGCAAACTTGAGACTTCTTGAGTTAATCAACATTGAAAAATTCAAAACTACAGCGGTCGCCGGCCGCTGCCCCGGCACGCTCGCTCCGCTCGCTTGGCTCCCTTCGCTCTGTTATTGACATCAGTCTAACCTAACCTAACCAACCGATTCGATTCTGGGTAGATTTGTTTTTTTTTACCGGGGGGCTGCGCCCCCCGAACCCCCCCGTTGCCCCGCTTCGTTTTACGCCCTTGGATATTTGGTGCAAGATTAGTATTTTTAGTGCACGAATAATATATTTGTTGTAAGATTCGATTTTTTGGTTAACAGAAAATTATTTTCCATCGATATCTAGGGTCCCCAGTGGCGTCACATGATGAATCTCAGGTCAAAATTGGAAAAAAATAGCCGCCATTTTGAACTTTTTTCTTTTTGAACGAATTGTTTTCAAAATTGATATCTAGGGTGTGACCGATGAAGAATCTAAGGTCAAAATTGGAGAAATGGCTGCCATTTTGAACTTCTTTTTTTCTGAACGAATTGTTTTCAAAATCGATAGGTCCCCAAAGTTATTCAATAACGAATCTGACGTTAGACTTGAAAAAATAGCCGCCATTTCAAACTTTTTGCTAGATTTTCATTCCCAGTAGTCTCTAGACTCTAACAAATCTAACGTCACAATAAAATTTTCCCAACCCGCACACTAAGAAAAGAAAGTACAAAAAAGCAGCCATTTTTTCAATTTTGACCGAAGATTCGTCACCGAACACTACTAGGGACCCTAGATATCAACTTTGGAAGTAATCCATTCAGAAACAAAAAAGCTCAAAATGGTGGCCATTTTTTCAATTTTGACCTCAGTTTCTGCATCAAACACCACTGGGAACCCTAGATATCTATTTTGGAAGCAATCGGTTCAGAAACGAAAGAGTTCAAAATAGCGGCCATTTTTTCCAACTTTGCTCTCAGATTCGTCATCGGACACCACTGGGGACCCTAGATATCAATTTTGTAAGCGATCCGTTCAGTAACAAAAAAGTTGAAAATAGCGACAATTTTTTTCCAATTTTGTCCTCAGTTTCGTCATCGGAGACCACTGGGGACCCTAGATATCAATTTTGAAAGCAATCCGTTCAGAAACAAAAAAGTTCAAAACGGCGGCCATTTTATTCTAATTTTGACTTCAGTTTCGTCATTGGACATCACTGGGAAGAACCCTAGACATTAATTTTGAAAGCTATCGGTTCCTAAGCGAATAAGGTTTTAATTAAATTTATAAGCGGTTTATGGTAGCCTTTATACATCCTGAAGGTCTATACTAGCTACCTCTGTGCCAAGTGTCAGCAAAACTTTTGAAGTGCGCCACTATTTTTCCCATGGGAATATTTTTTTCCTGCGGTAAAAGGTAACTTTCCATCCCCAGGATATATTCTATCTTATTGCCAAGTTTCATAAAAACTTTTTCGCCCCTCAGCTTCGTTTTTCCCGTGGGAATTAGATATTTTCCCGCAGTAAAAGTTAGCCTATGTCCTTTCCCAAGGTCTATTCTATCTCTATACCAAGTTTCATCAAAGTAACTTAGCCCTGATTTGAGTATCATTGATATCAGCCCATAAACGAAAACAATGAAAATTATTTCGATTTTTAACATTGAACTTTTCAATTTGAAGCGGCGCTAAACCGATGCCGAATTTGTATGTGTGACTAATTATCATAAATTAACAAATCCGATTGATTTTTTCTTCATTTTTCATATTTCTGAGTTTTTGCCCACCAAAAAAGTAGATAATGGGTTATTACTCGGTCTTTGGGTTTTAACCCAGTTATAACCCGGGCGAAATGAAACGGGCAAAAACTATTGCCCATCTCTAAATGCATGGAGTTCGTCTACTTGTAAGAAGATAAAAAATATATTATTGATATTATAAGTATATCATCTAACCTCAGAATGATGAATAAACGCCGTCTTCCTACCGCTCTGCACCTGACTGACCCCGATGATGCAGAAATAATAATACTCGTATTACTTACTAGTGGACGGTTTTCAAAATTTCGCGCCATTTTTTCGGTCGTCGATTTGATACACGATTTAGGCCTACACAACACAATACACACATACTGCATAATATGTATCCGATTTTAGTAAGCGTTTCGATGTTGTATCGATAAGTATTTCTGTGATATTTTCTACGAGAAACCACGCCAACCAAACGAAACATTCACAGGTACACTGTCACGTTGGCAGCATTGATGAACAAAGGAACATAAAGTTGCGTTCTCACTACAGAAAACATTTATTCGTTGTGTATTAATTATTATCATATGTTATTTATAAAATAAATTATTATTGATCTGTATTATTATTTTAATAATGTTAACTTTAAGTGATAAACTATTTATTTATTAATAAGGACACAATTTACAAGAAAACAATAAAAAAGAAAAAAATCACAAATAAAAAATGTTCCAGCGCATCTCCTCGAGGTGGTAATTTTCATAGCATGCAGGCAGCATTCCCCCACTGGATCGTAAGGCTCCGCCTTTGCGTGAGAAAGCTGCCTGCTCTGCGGTCTCCTGAAACCTCGATGAGTGAGACGCGCCGACGACGACAGGTCTTTAACAAGACCCTAGCCTCAGGCAGGGCCCAACAAGACCCCATGATCTCAAACTCAACAGGCACGAATATTGTGATTGATCTACTTTTATATTTTTTTTATAAAACGTACTAAAGGTGCATGTCAATAAGAACACCCATCTGGTGATTGCGTCCCTTATTTATTATTCAATACCTTTATGTAAGTATATAATATTTATACTAAATAGGTATTCAATTGAATTTTTAATGGGAGAACAGGGATCCATTCTGTTAATAATATGATTTCTTAGTATGTATGAACAACGATGTAAAATGCTAAGTGTTCACGTCACCTCATGAATAACTCCTCTACGCACGCAGTATAGTGAGTGCAAGCACATTCCATGTGAGACAACAATAGTTCTTTTAATAAAGTGACACCGATAAATAATTATATGCAAATGACTTGCATTATTGCATGTAGATTACTTATTTAACGGTCATGAACAGGTCATTCTGTCCAATATTTTTGATAAAACTCTTCAAAAGGTTTTTTAAAATAATCTTTGGCTCAAATATCATTCATTTTTTTCAACTTTAAAATTATAGGTACCTACGTTTTTTATTTTTTTTATTGACCTATGCTTCTTGTGTCGAAAAAGTACGACCAATCAAGCTTCACCGGACTTGTGTGCACGTTCCTTTATCTCTGTCATTATTGTATTGTAGTGTTGGCTATACTGAGTAATGTCATTTGAAGTTGGTTGCGTACTTGCGCGGACAAACCATAGTGAAGTTATTCCCTAAACTAAAAACACATTTCAATGGATTGTGGTGGTTTTATGTTTTGAGGATTTCTCGATTGTGTGATTTGTGTCGATCGACGCGTTTAATTTTCGAAGTAGTTTGATCCGCTTTTCAGTGTTAATTATCCCCAAGTGATCACGGCAAAGAAAAACAAAAAAAAGTTAATGTGCGTCTCCAAAGTGAAGTGCAAATTATTCGAGGTTGGTGCAGCTATGAAAAGCAGTGTATTTGTCGCTTTTTAGCGATGTGTGTTTTTAACCAAACGACTTGACGGTGATTTGATATAATTCATGGTGTTTCCGATTATATTAGTGAAGTTTGTAAAGAATAGTTCGAATCATAGGGTCCACAAACGAGCAGACGGATTCTATCATGGTCGTAAAACGGTAAGTTTTGTTTAACGTGGTTGATATTCAGCGCAGGATGGGCCGCCGCAGCCTCTGCTCGCCTTACTTGAATTCGTAAAACATACATCAATGAATAAATTGCAGATATAAAGTTGATCTTTGTGTGGATGTTACGTTGCGCGACGGGTTTACAAAAGCCTGCCGTGCTATAGATATTGGTACATGCTTATATTCGTAGGTATTTCGTAGTGTTCCCGTTTGTTTACGTCTCAGGATTTCTTCCTTGGAAATATCTGCAGCTGCTGTAGCCTTTTTGGACAGGTTTCAGTGATACAAAAGACGAGTGGCTTATTTTTTTTAACTATCTACCGAAATTTGCCGTCTGTATTGATTAGACAGACGGATTTTATCTAAAGGTTTTTTGTCTTACTATTACAATATTTTTCAGAAATTGTCATTCTAAGATTTAACTTTACAAAATTACAATATAATCCAGTGCATAAAAGTTAACATCCAACCTCTAAAAAACTGTTAAAATACCTTCCAGGCATAGAAAATATTTTTTATTTTGATTGACATACCTATTGGGTACCAAAAGTCTGTTACACATAATGTGGCTAAAGTTTATTGCGGGTTTAATAGCAGATTTTATTATTAATTAATAAAGCTACAAACTTGGGTATTTGAGTTTACTACAATAGGTATATATCCTGATAAATATACTTATAAGATTTCTCATGTTTCTCAACAATATTATTATAATTTTATTTTACTCCATATTATTTCCACCCTAAAATTGACTATGACCTTAATTAATTTATTAAATCAATTTACATACAAGAAATAATAAGACATTAATCTTTATCTCATCAATAATTTTAATTAAAAAGAGCACAGCACTAGGGCAAAAGATAAAACAGAATTACTTTTTAAATGAATACTTGCTAGTTAATATGGCTTAGCACCATTGCCTTTCCCTTAGGGAAAAATTCGAAAAGACAACAACAACAACAATGTATTCTGCTACCCTCATCTCATTGGACTAAACAGAATTGTGCTGAATCAAGACATCTGTGCTGGTATTGTCATTTCATAACAAAGTCTTTTCAATAATTATTTATTTAACAATAACATACATATCATAACAGGCTAACCTAATGCTTATTGTAGTTCAATTTCAATAAATCAGTTTACAATGAATAGTATAATACTCATATTGACATATAAACGTAACTTATTAGTAATAATTAGTGATTTTCTATACATAAAATTAGTTAGGTATATTAATAATAACAATTGTTATAGAAAATCACAATCATATTGTTACAATGTTATACTGTACGTACACCAACTAATTATTCTCTCCTGTGTTATACTGAAAGTGACATGAGTTTCATTCAAATCAAAGCATGTGTTCTTACAGTTTTATGAAATTTTTCGTACCAAATCACTACATAGTATAAAATAAAGTCGCTTTCTCTGTCCCTATGTCCCTATGTCCCTCCCTTTGTACGCTTAAATCTTTAAAACTACGCAACGGATTTTGATGCGGTGTTTTTTAATAGATAGAGTGATTCAAGAGGAAGGTTTATATGTATAATAAATGCATAATATACTGAAGGATAACCCACAATAACCATTTTCCCGTGCGGAGCCGGGGCGGGTCGCTAGTATTATTATAAAAAATAATTACTGTACTGCACAAGGAATATGAATGTATTTAATTTATCAGTTCTAGAAAGCCGAGTCGGCTGGCCACATATTTACTAGCCCATTGTTAGAAACTGGATGCGGGCAGCGCAGGACCAATCATTGTGGAGATCCTTGGGGGAGGCCTTTGTCCAGCAGTGGACGTCTTTCGGCAGAGATGATGATGATGATGATGATGTTAGAAACTAATAGCTGCTAACTGTTTTATCAATTATGTGTATATTTCTAATGATGGATACAACATAAGCAATGCATATATCTGTTCTAATGACCTTCATTGCCCAGTGGTGCATTACTTACCTACTACTACTGTGAATAATGAATATTTATAATCAATTATTGTAAGAAATTGTGTATGTATGATATTGTTTATAATAGGTAGGTAGCGTAAATGTATTGAAGAAGGAAAATTAATGCTTTAGAACAATAATTTTGATGTTGATTTTTAACTTTGCTCAAAGTGGCTATGATCTGCTTGAAAATTGCTGTAATGCTGGTAGTATATTCGAATAAGACAAAGAGGATTATATTTTAATTATTTACCCCCCCTCCCCTCTGGTAACCAAAAGTAATCAAAGCTTATGCCCCCCAATTCCAATCCTTACGTAAACATTTTAATTTTGATGTATTCTGTTTTTTTTTTAATTGGTTTACGAGCAGCAGATTTGATTCGAGTAACTAGCGTTAATTCTCATATTCGGTTCTAAGTGAGTACCTACCTAACTAACTAAACATATTCATTATTTGTGGGAATCCCCGAAAATGCGTTTCGTTATCCAGCAAAGACTATGTGTGGGTTGCCATATGTGTAAAAAAAAAAACTACTGGTTAACGTAATCACCATCTAAAATCCCTCCATTCCCCATGTCATCACAAAAATAAGCAGAGCAAAGACTCCCCCGCCCCCCTATAGAGCTTTCATAATACTTGAACGGCGCTTTTCGGCTGATGATAAGAACTTCGTACATACGAGTTTAATTCGTACTTCTTTTTATATCTCGTATCGCCTTGACGACAACGACCCAACGTTTGCGAAAGAAGGTACAGTGTTTGTGCACAAGGCCTTTCTAATCATTATCCTCAGACAAAGAGAGGGCCTTGAAAGTTCATACATCTTTGCTATTCTTTTGTGTACTTACTTAAGTATATATTGTTTGTTAGCCAAACCCTTACTATATGGTTGTGCTTACTTACTTGGTCAAATGAAAGACTTAGGATTATTTAATTTAATTTGTCCTTTTATCAGCAGCACACCACAGAACATCAGCAAACACTGAACGAATGTACAGTAGGCAGCACATGCGGCTGGACATGTTGACCTTGAGAGCGCCCGTATTCCGTAGCGGTAGGGGTGAATTTCGTAGTGCGAGTGTCCAGCCGCATGTGCTGGCTTCTGTACCTAGCCCCACCCTTGCTTGCTTATCGTGCGGGTTTCGAGGTGAACCATCCTCACAAACCCTGATTTCGGAATCATAGAACCGCCTTAGCAGCGACTATTCGCTGTGTGTGACCGAGGCTTTAGAAACCCAACGCTTACGCCATTAAAACTGACAAAAAAGTTTATTTTCCACTTTTAGCGCTCTCCAGTGTATTGTGTGTATTTTTAACTCGACCTTAGGGAAGTACAATGACACGTTGGCAGGGGGCTTTCACTCCCCTCATTAAAGTTTCATGCGGTGGGGTTGCGTCCGTTCGCATTCCTTATCTGCCATTTCTATAGAGATGTCATGTCATACAGTGACTGACTAATACCCGATCTCAGAATAAATTCAGAATTGAAGATGTCAAGTATTTCAATATTCTATCTATGATTCCTGAAATTAAGGGCCTGAATAGATTATGTTCTACATAAAATAAAACAGGTCATATTAAACACTGGTAATTAGGTAGGTATGCCATAATTTGTGTTCAGAATGTTTAGTTTTATAATTCCAATAACATTGATAAAAAAATGTCGACATTTTCAGGGAAAGAAACCCGACTTTTCATAATTCTGTAATAAAATAACGAGTGTATACGAAAGTTACGATAGCTTTTTGTTACTGTACAAACAGTAACATGACTGGAAGGAGACGTGCTACCTGAAATAATGCACATACCTCTATAGATAGTCATGCGCGTTATCCCAAAGATTCCGAGAAAGCCCTACCTGCGAATTCCCAGCTATTTCCGCTGATTATCCACAGGAATCCGCACGCCATATCTCATGTGCCAAAGCCTTCAATAAAACTAAACTGTAATTTTATAACAAGAAATGTATGTACGGACTGTGTAGTTGCTTTTGAAGAGTAATCTATAACAAATATTATAAAGAGGGAAGATTTGATTGTTTGTTTGTTTTACATTGAATAGGCTCCAAAACTACTGAACCGATTTTGATGAAACTTGGGATGAAGATAGAATAGACCTTAGTTAGAGGTCATAGTCATATAAAACTGTTAGGACGGAAAGCTAGTTTAAAAATATTATAAGAAAAATAAACGTTTAACTGTTAACGTTTAGAAAAAAATGATTTTATTAATTTTGTGAGTTACGTAATATAAAGACATACATATTTTCTTTTCCTTATCGGGGTGAGCAGGCTCATAGGGTTAACTAGAATCACGTTTGAGTTATGTTCAGATTTTCGAGACGTACCTGAACCACCCTGAACAAAGGTTCGCCAATCTTCTTTATTATTCGAAATCGCAGACTAAAGTACTGACAACTTGCCAGCCTGTCGCCTATGCGGCACCATAACCTGGGTACAAGGTTTTATTCTTACAACCAATAGCAGAAAGATGAAAAATATGGAAATGGGATTCATGATGCCGGGAGCCACGTGATTTCGTGAGCGAATAGCTTCCTTCCTTAGGTTTGGTTCTAATATCTAGTAGGTCTTACTTGGTGGGATAAAATGTCAAATAAGATAGGTTACAACATGCTTCGTCACAAGTTATGTTTAGGTATAATTTTACAAATGATTCATAATTTTATTGGAATTGCTCATAAATAAAACTACGTGGGATACTGGTAGGTCTACAGTTTAATTCATACAATGGTTGTTTTGTGGCTGATGATGAACCTATGTTTCTTTTTTACATATTTTATTGAAAAGCAGCCGCAAGCTACGTACAGACTAGCTAGATGTTTAAAGTAATTAATTACTATACGTATTGTTGGTCAGTACAAACTGCGAGTAATGCTTTAGACAAAATAGCTCGCTAAAACTTTTACAAGTTTAGGCTAGCTTTTAGATTAATAAGATAAGATAAATTAAACGTCCTGAAAGTCCTAAATAGAATATCCAGGAAGGCAACACCCTAAGTATCCGGCCGTTTGCCCGGCACCTGCCCCTGCGCCCGCGCACACCTGCACGACAGATGCTGCTAACGCGCCGCCATGCGCCATAGAAAGCTGAAAAAGGCAAACGGCCCGCCTCTCTAATAAATAACGGTACGGGACCATTTGAAGCTATTCAACTTGATTAATAAATCAATGGACATTATTCCGGCAGGCACGCCGCACAAATGGATATTTTTAAAGTTGATTTACCGTGATATCAATCAAGGCCAAGATAATTTACCAATGTTCTGCTCACGCGCCCCCGCGCCGCCGCCGTTAGAAAAAGGGCGTGATTCTCCACTCTGATCTACAATTTAAATCAATCCTAAAGAATTTATTTTCTTACATTTGACAAAATTACAAACTAAATATCTTCAAAAGGAAAATTAACTGATTCACCTTTTTCTGCACGCTATTTCACACATGGTGACAACAACAATAATGACTTCCAAATCCACGTTACCTATGGTTTGAGTCTGGCAGAATTGGACTTTATGTCATAATGGACAATCGGCCGATTGGAGGGATCGGTTAAATTAACCGATGCGGTCGAGACCACCGTTGAATTATTGAATAAGCAGATTACTGTCCCCTATCATTTGGACACGATTATAGTTTGAGCACGCACCCGGTGACGTTTAGAGAGATTTGTGGGGGATCATGATAATATCTGAGATTATTAGTTCGAAAAAAATAATTAATATAGAATGTATAGAACCATTGTAAGAAACAATATAGCTAGTTAACTTAAGCTCGTCCCTCGGCTGTTATTCCAAACTATTGCCTGAAATGGACCACTCTCGTCTCGGTTTTCCTTTTTTAATTGACCTGCACTTGAGTCCTAATATCGAGCTTTAATAAAACTTCACCGGACTTGACGCCACGGCTTTTATTGATTTCTGTCAATATATTAATAGCATAGTAACCAGTCACCCTATAGTTTGGCACACCCTCGCTGCATCGTAGATAGATAGCGTGCGGCGGCGTGCGCGGGCGCATGCAGACGAGTGCCGACATGTCTTGGTTCGCTGACCCCCGCTGCGGCCCCGTTCGAAGTTCGAATCCCGCGCACTCTGCCAAATTCGGTCGCGCCTCATGCCTCGTCACCCGTGGCATCGGTCGTAAATCACGTCATTGGTAAAGGACAGCTGAATTAGGGTTGGCAATCTCCTAACGTACCATCAAATAAAGTAGAATTCGAATGATACTCTTTCTCTTTCTTTCCCTGTAACTTAGTCAGTAGTATGACTTCGAAGTAAAGGACGCGGCCCCGCCCAGGGCAATTGTTTGTGTAATGAGCACATGAGTTTCTGTCTGTTGTGTGATTGTACAGAAGCCAGCACATGCGGTTGGACATTCGCACTATGAAATTCACCACTACCGCTACGGAATACGGGCGCTCTCAATGTCGACATGTCCAGCCGCATGTGCTGCTTAATGTAAAATTATGTATTTATCTATATTTGTATGTTCATCAGTAGTCTGACGCCCATAATGGTAGTTTGGAGTACTTTGTTGGATTCAGATGAGCGTGTGTTTAATGTGCCAAATATTAACTTATATTTTATTTTTCTAACGTAAACTTAAACCTCAGCATATCAATTGTATCACTATCAAATGTCAAAATGGCAATTTATGGGCCTTTCAAGTGTCGTAAAATTTCTGCTACCGTTACAGCTAAAATACGACAAAGTTTGCTTTTCCGGGACAATCAAAGCGTAGCGGATTTTATGGCGATTCTAGTGATGAATGCCATTGTTTTTATTGCCTTGAATTATCATTTCATATACTCGTCTATTTTATAGGTCTTCTGAAATAGAACTCCTATTCACATTAGACGGTAATAATCCCTCCGTACAAATGACGTCAGAACAAGATGTGTCTTAAACTAAACTGGTTAAAACCGACTTGAAGTGTCGGTTGAGGTTCTTTTGATATCTATAACGGATATTAACTTGACCGTTGGACTGCCTTGATTGTGTTCTGGCTTAGTAACAAGTTGCTTGCTTATCGTGTGGGGTTTGAGGTTGACTTGTCTCACGAACCCTCGTGTCATAATTATTAAGCCACCCAAGGCTTCTGACATGGCTCGTATTCGACATTACATACATATTTACGTCCCTTCCGAAGCACGAAATCATCTTTCTTTTCGTACAATCAGGTGATTCAGGGGCAGAAAGGTTCTTGAATGGCGACCGCGCGCCGGAAGACGTAGTGTGGGCAGGCCCCCCACGAGGTGGACCGACGATCTGGTGAGGGTCGCGGGAAGCCGCTGGATGCGGGCAGCGCAGGACCGATCATTGTGGAGATCCTTGGGGGAGGCCTTTGTCCAGCAGTGGACGTCTTTCGGCTGAGATGATGATAATGATGATGAGGTGATTCAGCCTGCAATGTCCCAACCAAACTGGGAAAAATCTCACAATTACTCACAAAGTGATATTTGTTCTTTGGGTGTACCGGGATTCGAACTCAGAACCTCCGTAATGAATGTGAGGCGAGCGTTTTACCACTTGACCACGGAGGCAGTTTGACAAGTAGACAGAGACTTTGAAAAGCCAAAAAAATTATAGTTATTTGTCTAAACCTCAGTTAATTACGCCTTGGGTCTCTTGGGTCCTTGGTACTCGATCAATAGTAAAAAAATCCTTGAGTCTGGTCTGACTAAACCCGCCATCTTTATTTTTTCTTAACGACAGCCTTTGTCCGTGCTCTTAAAGACCTATATCGACATAGATTTGTATTTAATGATAATGACCGCCTACTGGTTTTCCTTTTGTCTCTCGAGTTTTTTTCTTTATTTAGTCTCTAATAGCTGCGTATGTTCTCGCTTCTAATGACAATGAATAATATTTTGTTTATGTAAAACTTTGTAAGTATTATGAAAATAAATCTAGACCCCGTAACGTAACCACAATTCGCAGTTTGACTACCTAGTACTAATATTTATTCTGTGGTTTGACTCAACTTTCGTAAAAAATATTTACATGTTGTTAGTAGACAATTTTTTTTTATTATACACAAAGTTTTCCATTCCACAAACATGGAAAAATATGACTGTAATATTCGAATAATGTTCCCCTTGCGTTAAAAGAAAAGGGATTGTAAACCATGGCTAATTACGCCCATTCATCATTTAGTTTAAAGAATTTTATGATTTGTCAAATGAATAACGACTAGGTTAGAAAAATCCCATTATTTAAACATAATTGTTATGTCGCTCCAATAATGGAGGGACCTAACTTTCGCAACTCAGGGAACCCTAGTGCGAAGGTCAGGAGCTATAAACTATATTATGTATATGTTATTCTTATTTAAAATCCTTCTCCGCGAACGACAGCGCAACATATTTCTAAATTTCAGTATGTAGCAAAAACCCATTATCAATAAACTTTTGTGCAAGCGACAGAACAACATTCACTTCTAGATTTCAGTAGAGTTCGGCTATCGTTTGCAATAATTATAATAATCTGCCAAATCTAATAAAATTACCGATAATTATAATGAACGGGAAAGGCCGGTAATCGAGGTAGAAAGTGTCCATGAAAGGTGCGCCGACGCAGCACAGAACACTGATCGTGACCGTGCGAACGGAGAAAGTACAAGGGTTTGGTACACAACTATTGGGTAATCAATTGTTTTGTTCTACAATTGTGTTGTCTGTGACCAGATTAATTGTTAATTATACTGGTTACTTCATTAGAGCGGTTTTGTGGCGTTTCATTAAATTTCCTCGTTATGGTGATGATTTTATTGCGTTGTAATTTAATGATGAAACGGTTTGTCATTGCATCTAAAGATCATTGTTTTGTAAGATCTGGGGAAATAATATCTGTTTGTAATACGGAAGACTGTTGATTTGAACGGTTTATGGTTAAAAGTTATTGTCAGCATAAAAATTGAGATTTTTGTAATTTTTTTTTTTTTTCAATTATACTTAGAGTTTTCTCAAGTCTCAGCTGAGATATCTAAGCAGGAAACCTTTCAAGCCAGAGTTGTCTCTGAAATAATTCAGACCGTCCATGTGCCGTGCATGGTATCGGAAAATGTCTAGACTACATAACTTTCTGTCCGCAATCTAAAAAAGAACTAAAAATTCCATTACTGCAGTCGTTCAAATAAGCGCTTAATAAGAAATGAAATGAGTCACTTAAATTCCGGTGTTGTAAATTCGTCAACTTCCGGCGTTCCCACGTCGTCGAGTCAAACTGCCGGACACTGCGCAGGCTCTGCCTTTAACGCCACGTGCTTCGCTTGTTGATTATTAAGGTGTCTACACACCAAAGCCGCCGGCCCGGCGGCTTTGGTGTGTAGACACCTTTAACTAGCTGTCCGCTGCGGCTCCGCCCGCGTTAACAGTTTTTCCCGCGGATATAAGGCATTTTACCCGCGGTAAAAGGTAGCCTTCTAATGGTGAAAGAATTTTTGAAATCGGTTCAGTAGTTTTTGAATTTATTCATTACAAACACACACAAAAATACAAATCTTTCCTCTTTATAATATTAGTATGATAAGGAAAATTTAAATGTAGATTTATTTATACGTTAGTTTAAGCATAATAATATGTATATTCCGATTACCCAATTGATTAAAATTAGATTTTGTTTAGTAGGTGTTAAATTGTAGAATTTGTTTGTTGTGGTAGTCGCCATCGCCAGTTGTAATCTTGTTTAGGCTCTTAGTATTTTTTCCTGTTTATTATTTTATATTGTTTTCCACTACGATGCGCTATTTCAAGAGAATTCTTTATCTTTAGCGTTTGACCTACAGACCAATATTAGCAACAACAAAAATATATTCACTCTGAATGTCACTGACAAATTAAACAATTATCTTGCGACGACGACGGGATGACTTGTTTATTAGTAACCGTGTATCCGTTCGTTTTGATATATCGTGCTCGCAATAATTTCACTGAATTTAGCCAGCAGCTGTTCATTGACTCAGTCTTTCGCTGTAATTCATCAGCGTTTTCCTTTACCGGCTAGACCGCAGTTTGTGCTGAATCCCCAATAATAATGACGGGACATCGGTCTTGTCCAGTCTGCCATTTTCTATTAACAAGGTGCATTATAATAGTAGTTATCTTAAATTAAAATTTTAAAAATAAATTGTTATACCATCGGTTTCACTGTCCCTAATAATACAATTCCTAAAGTTACAACCCCACAGAGCAGGAAGCGGCGCAACCCGGAGAGATATGTGAATTTATATGCAACTTGCTACATAAAAAGCGACTGCAATCTGCGTTGCAGGTCGCACATAATCTCCCATGCCGTCTCGCTTACTGTCTTCTGCGCTTATACATTTTATTCAATTTCCGGAAGTTTGTACTGAATACTAGTTTAATTTCAGTTCTGTTTAAAAACTGAGAATGGATTAAAGTTAAACTAAGCTAGACAAAGGCAAGACTGAAGGAATCCAGCAGCAAATTGCAGCTAGTCATGCAAATACAGGTTTAATTGCGCCTGTCACGGTATCTTACGATAGAACATCCAAGTTGAGTAATATCAAATAACTCACATTCCCGCTGTCTGGTGTAGGTACGCCTTTAATCGTGCATTTGCCTGCTATTGCGGAAATCCAGAGTTTTATGTACAGTAAGTGTTTTTAATATAATTTAACTTTGTCGTTCTGTTTTGTCTCTTTCCTGTCGATTGAGCTTACTTATAGATTACTAATAGTAGCTTTCCGCCGCGGCTCCGCCCGCATACAGTTTTCCCGTAGAAATGAGTCATTTTCCCGCGGTAAAAGGTAACCTATGTCACCTAGTACTATTATTTATTCTGTGCCTATGTTACTCTCTGGGTGAATGTAGATTTCTAATGGCGAAATACAAACATACACACACACACACACACACACACAAAAATACATCTTTCCTCTTTATAATGTTAGTATGAGTAGTATGATTGGATTGAAATTTGATATTTAGGATACCTACTTTTTATTTTTGAAAAATCCAATGAATTAGTAGTAATGAATTAGTGTTGTAGTAGTGACCACGCGGGGAACAGCCAGTAGGGTTATAAAGTAAAGTGTACCATTGCACCAGCTGGTTATATATTTTATACTTGTATCGTAAAACAAGCAAAAGGTTTACTAGGGAGGGTGTTGTTTATGTGGCTCTTAGATTGTTTATGACGGGTTTGTTTTCGCGTAAATCTTATGAGTTTATAGATGAAAACTTGCGACAAGTTCCTGTTTACGAGTACTTAAAATAAAAAAAGTTATTCCGCTTCATCAATAAACTTCGTTTTACCAAGAGTTACCGACTTGAATAGTTCACACTGATTCAGGTAGGCTCGAGCCACCTAAATTAGTATAAACCACTGAAATAGGGACATATGGACTGTTGATAATAGTTACTGCTAATAATTGAAAGACGATAAAGGCAGGTTAGTTTATACCATCCCTTGGTCCTTAGAATCACATCATCATAGGCTGTGAAAGTGGAAGGAAGCGTTGGAAGGGGAAGACCAAGACGAACGTTTCAAAATCAAATTGGGGACGTTCAGAAAAGATCGGGTCAAGAGTACCTACTCTAAACCGACGAGCATGCATGAGGAGATTAATGAATGTGGATGAAACGAAAGAAGTGTGTTTGGATCGTAGCAAGTGGGAGGAAGTGGTCTCTGCCTTCCCCTCCGGGAAAGAGGCGTGACTTTATGTATGTATGTATGTGAGTAATTTCAACACTCTAAGTGCCTGTCCGTCTTCGGAATAGGAATGGGGTGAACGTGTTTTTTTATTCGTCTCATTACTTTATTATCATTAGGTATAGACAACTGCAACGTCGACTTGCTTGCGCTACATCTAAATACATCAGTAAAAACTGCTGTAGACCTGGGAATTTTGTTGCGTTTTAATTATTCACCAAGCTTATACATATAGATCTAGGCCAGATTTAACCTACTTCGAGCATAAAAGTTAAGAACTTAAATATATATGTAGATCTTTTTCCCTTTCAATGAAAACTTCCTATTAATGATTCCCAACTTTCATTCACCTAGGCAAGTGCATGAGAATTCTTGACAATGTTATGGTAATACCTTTTCATACCTACTTTGTTTAATTGAGAGATTTTTTTTATTAGTATAGATAGACTGTCGCTCATGCAGCAACGGACCAAACAACTTTTCCGGGATATATCTGGTAATTTCCGGATTTATGGTAACCCTAGGCCGCGTTGAGAAACAGGAAAAGATTTTCGGGGTTCTTTGACCCGTAATCTCGACGTCTTTCATCCTTTATTTTCAATGTTTTTCTCTATTTTGTTAGTATAATAGACTGGGTTCATTACGCTCGAGTGGTATACAAATATGAGTTTATTTGGATAATGGATTCGGGCGTGTATTTTTTTTCCTAGTAGGATTAGTAAAATATATCCTACCTACCTACCTATCCATAGTGACGTTAATTTATTTTTGCTAATTTAGCCATTTTGTAATACGTATACTTATATGAGTTATATGCTTATACTAGCTTTGATTTATATCCGCCCCGCAGCTCCGCTCACGGTTAAAAACATTTCTTACTGGAGTCTTTCTTCTAGTCCATCGAGAAACCAACATGACATAACCACGTCAAAACAATAATAAACATTGTAAAATGACCTTTGCGCGACTAATGTCCAACGGCGGGAACCTGCGCACAAACGGGCATTATCACAACACGTTTGTATCGAATGTAGTATCGTGATATAATTTGGACAATTAACACATAATTATCTTATAATTTATAGCCTATGTGTTATTCTGATGTATAATAAGCTATATTATTGTTAAGTTAAATTAAATTCCATTTAGTCGTTTTTGCGTGAAATATTAGTAGGATAGGATGGGTTTGATCTAGAATGGCGATAATGCGCCGCCGTCCGTATGAAATCCGGTGTCGCCGATTCCACCCCACCTTTCACCTCCACTACATCTGTACTTCAATAAAGATGAAGTTTACGCACATATTTGCAATTTCAAATCTAGCCAATCATAGCGCCGCTCAATCACGCGATTTCAAATGTAAACGAATCATACGCATGCACGCACACTGATGTAGATTTTTATAGCTATGTGTGAGTTAGACAGCGCGATCGTTTCTTTGCGTGAAGTATGAGCGTTTTGCTCATAGTTTTGGCGCGCCGGCCCCGCCCACATCGCCTTTCTAACCGGTTTGATAATAAAGATTATTTTTATAACTAATGTTTTGTTATATGCGAGCGCCTGATCTTTGTTCTTTGTGAAAAAAAAATATCACGGCATAGTCAAATCACCTTTGAAAGCTACTTTGAACTAGATACCTCCTACATTCACTTAGCATTGTTAACACTGTTCCAGTTATCTCCAAATACAAACCTTATTTGACCTAGTTCGTCCCATATGACGATGCAGTGGGCAGAAAATTAACTTAGAAACAGGTTACATAATAATCTTAGATTAATATGGCGCTTATGCTATCTTTTATTAATTGCTCTATTTTGAACCATTATTATCTAAGAAAAAAACTATTTTGTAACGTAGGAATACCTACTCAAGTCGCAAATTTAAGATCAGATTGTAAACAATCTGAAAAATTAGTCAAAATTTTTATTTAAAAAAGAAAGAAAAATTCCTTTTTATTTCATTACACATTTTGAAAATTTTTAATCTTACTAGCCGATCTCCAGCACTATGCGCTTTCCTGAACACAGCGTTTCATTTTTATAATTTTATCAGTAACATCAGAGTCCATAAACACGCATTCTTCCAAATAAATCTTTACACAGATTGCATCGTTCATTGTATAGAAAAGATACCTACATGGTATACCACAGACAACAAAAGCGAGAGTCAAATGGAGTGGGCACTGGGTGGTTAGCGACAGAATGACCTAGTTGTAAACAGATTGTAGATAGCTTATCTAAGCGATCGATAGACCACTCAAAGTATTAGCAGGGTACTTTCCCCAAGAGGATTGGAAAAAACTAAGCTTTTACGTGATTTCACTAGTCATCAATTATGGGTACTTACTTTATGATGGCGTGCGTGCTTGGGGAGGTTTTTAAGTTGTACTTGATTTAAGTAACTCATTATATACTATATATGTATTTAGATATTCTTGATGGAACAGGCATTATAGTAACATGTTAAACTAAAATAAATAAAAACACACACACACACACATGTTACATCGAAAAGTGATTTGTCAAATCTTACTTCGAGAAAAAAAAACCTTTTGATTTTGATTGATTATTTTTATTTTTGATCGTTCATAAATATTGTAATCATCTCGCGTCATTTCTTCATTGGTGTTCAAAGAAGTCAGTTATGTATTCTCACAAAGAATGAACCTGTTATTCATCTGCAGATAAGCGCGTTATAGGAACATAGTACCTACTTCTGTTAGCTACGCTCATTGAATAGTTCTCATTTTATAGCTCCTAAGAAGCTTAGTTTTATGAGTTTGCGTAGAAATCGGTTCACGTCAAACCATTTTATGACTATAGATACAGTTTTGCGTATCAGTAGAGCACTAAAGCTTATTTTGTTTGATATTCTCTTAATCAATTTAACTTTTTTTTGTTCATGTTATTTCTTGGGTCCTGTTTCATAGACGTGTAAGTATGTACTTACTTTACTGTCTTCTTCACACAGAGTTGCATTTCACGCTTTTAATAACCAACGTACTTATTTACCTACCTACATAATATGTCATCACATCATACTAGCTTAACCAAATTATATTGAACTTTGACCAAAATATATAAAAAATAAAAATATATCCGCCAACGATGTCTAAAAATATTTGCTTTCTTTTTTAAAAAAATCATATTCCTAAATACGTCTCTTTCTCAATAAAAAGTTTAAATGTATTTTCCGTGTTTCCTGACGGGATAGGCAGAAACTAATTCCTTGCACTTGCTTTAATTAATCCCATCATGTATGCACGTCGGTTTAAAGTACTTCTGACCTAATCATTCGTTAGAATGTCCCCGATTTGATCGTTATAACAGTCTTAAATAAATTCCGTATAAAAATATTTTCAACCATCTATACTTAGTTTAAACATACAAAATAAACCGTTAAAAATGAGGTTAGTTTAAATGTCAAGTGTCTTGTTAAAGTGGTAGCGTAAGTGGCAGTGCATCGGCCGCAACCGGTTCGAGCGGCTGTTATAATTCGAGTCACTAATCTTGACCCACAGATTATAAAGACCAGTTTTACTCACGCCGGTACTCCAGTCCAATTGTGACAGGACAGCCGCGGAAGTCATAACTCTCGTTACGTCATGAATTCCTGACTGGATGCATAGCTATCGTGTCGGCATTCGGATCAATGTATCTAACCCGCATAAAACTTTTTAATATTTTTAAACGATGAAAAACACATCTGTTTGTCTGTAAACCATAAATGAACTAGCACTCCATTTAATTTTGTAACATGTATGATGGACAAAAAGCAAAAATATAAATTACACATGTAAAAATAGGACAGCTAGATTGCTTGCTTGATTGCTAGTTTAGTTCCACAGACAAAATACCTGGGTCAGTATTATTATTCTATCATGCACTGCCCTAAGTTAGGTAGGTTTAATATGTAGACTACGTGGATATTCATTGTGCTATATTACATATTGCCTTCCTTCATTTATTTATTTATTTTATTGACATAATCTTGACACTCCATAAGAAAGAATGCTCTCGAGGTTTAGTTTTGTTTAGTTTAGGGTCATATGAAAGATGATGTTCACGGCCCTTTGAATAACACCGAGAGCAGTCTGTGGGAAATTATAGCTCAGTTATATAACCGAGTGTTTCAAGTTCAACAGTCCACTTGGCGTACACTGATGCATTTTAGATGACCATTACGAAACGTTACGATGAATTCATTACTATCGCTCGCATTTTATTTCTGGTCATATATTCTTTCGCTTTTTGTTCTTATTTTTGTACTGTAAGTAAAGAACTATCACAGAATTAAAAACGGTTGTCTACTTCGTCCTAAAATACTGTAATTGTTTCAAAAAATTAAAGCAACATAAGGAGCCTGAAAATATTGCTAAACCCTTTCGAAACTCGTTTATAATTTACATAGCAGGTAGGTAGTTCGATTATTTACAAATTTTTGTCCATTTTCTATTCTAAACCTTGAGTTAGAACTAAATTACCACAGAAAACTATTAATGAGTCTGCTTAAGAAATGTAATGTAATTTCTTGATAGGTTGTCTCGTTAAAACACGTAATGTGCTCAGTCAGTAACAAAGAATTGTAACAACTAGACTTATGAATAGAATATTAAAATACTACAATTTTTCCAATAGGAATGAGATACTACTTACTTATCCCCCTGTAAAATATTGCTACATCATCTATGAAAAGTCATGACTACTTTCGACAAATTATTTAGACTGTTTGTACGGTCCAGTGTAAGGTAAGCCTAACACCCGTGCCGCGAATCTGGTCCTTTTTCAACGGGCATAAGAACACGGTTCTAAATCGAAAGTGTTCAGGTTTACTAGGTTACTACTAATGTTATTGTATAGGGGTGAAATAGTTCCTATACCGGGAGCTGATCACCCGTCTGCGCCACTCGCAGACGACCCCCACTCGCAGACGTCCCCACTTAGATAGAATGTTATTGTATGGTAATGATTGCCTGGTAGAAATTGCTACGTTAGCAATATAGCCGCCTTTTGATTCTTTAGTTTTGTTCTGTTCCTTATTATATTTTGTATTTCTGTATTGAGTGTCAATCAAGTATTTTTGTATTGTATTGTGTTTGTATTGTTCCAGTGCTGCGGACAGTGCGGACTCACCAATACTGGAGGAAGCCGGCGAAAGCGGCTCCGAACAGAAACCGAAGCCCCTCGTCAAGTATGGAGAGCTCGTGATACTCGGGTAAGTCACATCACAGCTGACTATTTCTTTTTAATTGACCTATGCTTGTGTCGAAAAAGTACGACCAATCAAGCTTCACCGGACTTAACACACAACTGACTAGCATACCGAAAAGTCGAAGAGATTGGAGTGCTAATAACCGTTACTTGATCCTTTCAACAACTAGAAAAGAGCTGAGAATCTTGAAATGGCTGAAGATATTTTCTTGGATCATAGCTAAGAACACTCTCGATTGTGACACCTTGCAAACAAAAAAAACTAGATCAAAATCGGCGCATCCGTTTAGGAGCTACGATGCCACAGACAGACACACACGTCAAACTTACAGCACCCCTCTTTTTCGTCGGTGGTTAGAAACTATAAAGATCTCTTAGGCCTTCTTGTCATAATCTGCCTAGTTTTGGGGTCAGATGGCCGTGTGTGATATGTCCCCACATATTATTATTGTATAAACTTTTATATAAACATACGTACGTAAGTTATAAAGTAAAGCTTTTACTCCAAACTGAGCTGCACACCTGTGAAAGTATCGAGTTTCATCTTCGTTTCGGCACGTACTGAAAAAACATACATTCCGAAAAAGGCAATACACATGTTAAACTACATATTATTATTCTCCAAACTTTAAAAGCACAGAATTTTTTAAATTACATGACGCTTTTGGGGTCTATAAGTATTATAGGAATTATTTGAAGTTTGATTTTAATAGGTTTGGCTTATTCATATTACGACTCCTACATTCATAATTACCATACTTTCCTGGTGAAAATATGATACTGTTGTGGAAATAACTTGTAAATTACGTGTCCTCAATCTCTTTGCTGGCATTCAATCTTATTATAATTTTCCTACATGTAGCTTAAAGTCTTAAACTCACTTGACACGCGTGAGCCATCACGATACGGCAGGTCGTACAAAACATAATCTTGAGTCTATCATCACGTCTGCATTACCAACTTCAATAGCGATGTATTTATGTCATGATGCCGTTAGATCTATCTTTTACTTGGTCTACTTCGATTGTACTTTATATTGTTTAGATTTCGACGACACTACTGGATTAACTACCTAATAAATACTGTTATCATGTTATTATAAGCTTGTACAATTGCTATTCCGAACAGCCCTTAAACAATCTCCTGATGCAGGCATGTATTATGTAATTTTACTAAACTGAGTACTCGCCGCAATGTTCCTTTAAAATTTAATTGGTCTTAAAAATATGCCATTAAAAATAGAAGAAGGCTATTTATTACAAACAAATTTGTAAAATTACGTTTACTTCGTTGCCTGATTGTTTCAAGTTCTTCAGTCATTTCATTCATTCCACAGGATCTGTTCAATTTCATATCTACATAGAATCAGTTTTGTATCTTCAGTTCTCTACGTATCCAAATACACACACGTCGTACCGTTGAACTTCGTAACTAACGTTTCGCTATCCATTTCTGTACTTCCTCTGTAAACTGATAAAGAAAGTTCATGCACCGCGTAATGGATGTTGTTTAAACGCTACGTGAGTTTAGCATGTTTAAAGCCGTAGATGCATTATTCAGTCCTTTGTCTTGTTATCTTTATGGTAGTAATGTGGTTATCGTCTGGGCATACCTTGTTAGAGGGAGGGACGCATATTTTGCTAGTAAATGTTATGATTGTTATGCACACAATACAAATTGATACATTTTGGAACGATGATCGTTGTATAACCTACCAGATATCTGACGAATGACGAATACGTGCGAATACTAAAAAAAAAATGCTATAATAAGTTTGACATGTGTGTCTGTCCGGCATGGTAGCTCCTAAACGGATGCGCCGATTTTGATCAACTTTTTTTTTTATTTGGAAGGTTTCACAATCAAGAGTGTTCTGTTCATAGCTATGATCTAAGAAAATATCTTCAGCCATTTGAAGATTATCAGCTTTTTTCTAGTTGTTAAAAGGTTTTGTGGCGGGGGTTTTTAAACTTTTTAATTTTATGTTATTCATGTTTACAATTTTTCGTTAATAGAAAACAAAATAATATACAAAATACACTAGCATACATTTTTACGATTTATTTCCGCGGGTTATATTGGATACAAAATTTATGCCATAACTTACATTTTACATAAATTCCTAGCTGTTATCAACTAACGCTGTCCCTTGTTTTATAGTTGTTATCTACAATTTAACTACAGCTACAGCAAATGTATTTGACTTTTAACTAGAACACGATATAGTAATTACAAAGTTATTGGCCATTAGTTCAAGATCAACGGGCCGCGGAACGGATTTCGCTAATTTATTTTGACCCTTTGTTTTGTACTATAGTTTGAAATAATTGATGTTGTAAATTATTGCTCAAAATTATGAAATAAACACTAAGTAATAAAACGTGCATTTAGTACTTTGTATGTACAGTAGTCAGCACATGTGGCTGGACATGTTGACCTTGAGAGGGCCTTTATTCCGTAGCGCTATGGGTGAATTTCGTAGTGCGAATGTTCAACCGCATGTAGGTACTGACTTCTGCCTTCTGTACTTACAGTCAGAGAGTTTATTATTTTGAGGTAGGTATTTCGTGTAAATTAAAGTATTGCCAGTATTAGTGTTAATAAAATGGTAGGTACTTACTTTCTCTTAGATTTAAAAAAATAAAATAAATCACCTAGCATGGTTAAGATTGTGTAAAGACTATGTACTTTCCTTCGCCGCAAGAGTATCGAATAAACTTAAATGAATTCGAAAATAAAAAACATATTTTTATTTAAATCGAAAAATATTGCGTTTGGGTAGGGACTCAAACCCGCATCCTTGGCTCACTCTAAGCCATACATACAGGCGCTCTACCAATTATATCGTCGCTCACTGCGATCCCAACGGAATTCTTCATTGAAAACGCATTGGTGCGTGACGGTGGTCAAACTCGTATTCAAGCATCTACGCCATCGACGTTCTTTATAATAATAATAATAATATGTGGGACATCTCACACACGGCCATCTGACCCCAAACTAGGCAAAGCCTGTACTATGGGTGTCAGACAGCTGATATACATACATATATAAATATACAACATCCAGACACAAGGCAAACACAAGTGCTCATCACACGAATGTTTGCCCTGGGACTATGGGTGTCAGACAGCTGATATACATACATTATAAATATACAATATCCAGAGACAAGGCAAACACAAGTGCTCATCGCACGAGTGTTTGCCCTGGGATTCGAACCCGCGACCTTGTGCTTCGTAGGCAGACGTGCTACCAACTGGGCTACGAGGCCGTCTTTGTGGAAGATTACATGAAATCGTTTGGAGGTCATAGCCGTGGCCTGCTCAAGAAGCTCTCTCATAAAGTGGCAGCATCAGCCCTCAGCCGCCACTCCGGCGCATGGTCACGTTTCTACCATTTACTCGACATTGCGAACACGCTGAGCTGTCGAGACAATGTACCTACTTGCTTCAGATTTACTGACGGAATAACCAGTCTGATCTTCGTTGCGTAAAATTGTTGTAGTTTATTATGATCTACATCAACAAGGCCTATGTTGCTTTAGCTGTCATTTTCTTGTCAGCGAACTTATAGAATATAAAATATTTTTTCATGTAATCCTTAGGTTATTTAAATCAGTGATTTGATGAGTCCACAATGCACAAGCTCTCGACGTGGATCGAACCGAGCGTCAGCGACACTGACGCTGTCTCACGAAAAAGGATAATGGACTCTAAAGTGATGTATTTAAGGTGGACTTTGGAGGCATGCGACAGTGAACCGGCGTTCCCGGTGTAGGTGTCGTCGCGACAACTCACTTTTGAGTAAATTCATTCTTAAATCCATTACCGTAAGTCCATTATTATTTTTCGTGGCGCAGCGTCGTCAGTGTCACTGACGCTCGGTTCGCACGGCTACCTTAGTCAAAAATGTATCTCAAAATGTAATACAGATTATTTTAATGTCTAGATAAGTTATTCTGATCAGAACCAATGTGAGTTTATGTGAGTGATGTGATTCGGATGCCAAAATACTAGAGTTGGATACCATGATATTAATGGGTTATCATTTATTCACCATCGTCACTAAAGGACAGTGTATAATTGATTTACCTAATGGGTATGTTCGTACCTAATTGACTAGTTTGTTATCTAATCAGTGACGTACGCTTGGTTCTATAACTCAGGTAGATTTTTGATTACACGGTTAACATAAATAAAAAAATAATTATTTAATTAATTAACAAAACGCATAATACTTATAAACCAGCATTTATAAGAAACTTGCATACAAGACGGAGTAGTTCTAGGCTCTAGAAATCTCTGCAGGCACAATAGATCCTGCCTACCTCCACAGAAAGACGTCGTAGTATAATCGACTGGGTAGTTCGAATTTTATTACTTAATCCATAAATTTTATTTCTAAAAAAATATAATGCAATAATTTACTTTGAAAGAATGTATAAAAGTAATTTTAGAAATATGAAAACTGTCCATCAGATATGTCTAATGTAGACCCCGGTAAAAACCACTATTGCCTGTTTTTGCAGTCAAAAATGGTTATGAGTTTTGTAACATAGTATAAACCGAGCTAATACAGCAATCCACAACGGGTTCCAAAATTAAGTAACTGTTTGTTCTAAAGCTTTTTTGTCATAAATCGTCAAAAATACCACAAAGCCGTTACCGTACATTCATTACCGTTTTTCTTCGTTTACTGGTGTTACACGATGTGTTACGAAAGTAATTCAGAGCATAATGTTCTTTGAATTACTAACGCCAGAGTCGCGGAAGCGAGTGCATGTTTGCATCCGAAATAGCTTCGTACAATCCATCATCAGACTGCACAAATTTTAAAACACTCTGAACAAATTGAACTCTATGTTGGCTCGATAAAACATAATTTTCTTTGTCAAAACGGATAGGCTTTTTTTGTTAATAGCGCCTCAGTCTGTACCCCGGTTAAGACTTAGTGTTATGCTAAACAGCATTTTAGATGGCCCGTGAATATGCATGAGACTAAATTACTTAGCAAAGTGTTAAAAGACGTAATTTTGTACAATGGAAATGGTGATTTCGAGATGAGAAACTTGTGCATAAATAAAGTGATTCTCAAGAAAGAGCCATCCATCTCTTGCAATTAACGTTTGGAAGTTTTTACATTGTTCTATCTTTGTTTGAAATCCAGCTAATGTACTTTGTAAGCAGGTTTTTTTTTACGTACATGACATGTTACATAATCAAAATAGTATTTTCTAAAGTTAGATATTATAATGTTATGTACTTTAGGAGAGATGTGTCTTGTCTCTTTCTTCCTCATTGTCAATCTCTGATACACTCACAGATGGGTTTTAAACGATGGTTTTATTTAAAGTATTTACCTATAAATCAATTAATAGCCAAGGAATATTAGTAGTCTTTTTCGGTCTCTCGTTTAACTGAAATTATTTGAAATGTCTTACTTTTAGTAGTCGCTGGTAATTTGGCGATCACAAAGAAAATTGGAAAGCGATCCCGCCGCGCCAGGGGGCAAAACCGTGAAATTGCTTCTCCGCAACGACGACAAAATAATTAATTACTCGCTACTTACCCCCAATTTGAATCTCGCCCTTAAAATGTAGCTGTGACCTTGATTTACTTTCTTTCTTAAACTGTTCATATTATGTTATTCTCGAAAGATGATGATAACGTAACGTATCACTTTTGTACTGGCCAAAATGGCTCTTCATATAATATTCAGGATCGGATGATATCGTTTGAGCGGTGGAAAAATAAACCACGACAGTGAAATCTTAAATAATAGAATGGAATAATACTTCCAGAAAAAATATGTAGGACTTTTTTACCCTTCGAATCCTACAGTTAAACCTATTCATTTCACATACAAAAAAATAAAAATAAGTATCAAATTTTGCTTGAAAGAGATTACTAGGAAGAAATCTGCCAGTTGACAGTACCTTTATTATTTTATTTCGGTACTTCAGTCAAAAGACGTCCATCGCTGGACAAAGGCCTCCCTCAAAGATCTTCACAACGATCGATCCTGCCACGTCTGCGCTGCCTGTATCTATCCGCTTCCCGCGATCCTCGCCAGACGAATAATATAATACCTCAATAAATAATATTACATTGTATGTACAGACTATAATAGCACAGAATTAAAGATATAATAGTCCTAAGTTATTATAGTACTAATATATCCGCCGGTTCACATTCCATACAAAGCAAGTGTACATCGGAGTGATAGATGCGTCTGGCCTGATATAAGTACACGAACTAGTGTAGCGAATAGTACATCATCCGTCATCTCCTTCTCTTGCGCTAATGCATCCATCCATATCCTGTTACCAGTGCGTGGTGACACCACACTATGGAGCTTTCTTATAATATGTATGGATTTGTTGTTATTTATTTTTATAGTCATAAATTACATACAAGTAAGCTATGGGTTTCACAATATCTATTCTCTTGAGATAAACAGAAAAACCCATTAAAATTATATGCAACTAGCTTTCTCTCGCCCGCGTCTATATTTTATCAACGAGGCGCAAGGGCTCGATATTAAAAAAAATATAGCTATGTTACTTACTTACTTAATATGTTACTGGAAAAAAGCATCAAAGGTTTAAAAGAACTTTCGTGTGACCCAGCTGGTAAATTATAAAATATTGTAATATTTTGTAGACGAAACTTAACGATAATATAAAAAGTCTCAACTATCTAAAACTTATTGACTGAATAAAAATAATATAGACACATCACTAAATAGTATAAAATATAGTCGCTTTCTCTGTCCCTATGTCCCTATGTATGCTTAAATCTTTAAAACTACTCAACGGATTTGATGCTTTTTTTAATAGATAGAGTGATTTAAGAGGAATGTTTATATGTATAATATATGCATAATATACTTAAGGATAACCCGAAATGACCATTTTCCCGTGCGAAGCCGGGGCGGGTCGCTAGTTTTAATATAAGGGTAATTCTCGTTCTCGCTTCACAAAATTGATAAATAAGGGCACTCTTCTTTTTAGTTAATCTGATGATGGATTTTGGTAGTTCTGGTAATGCTGTTTGAGGTAAAAATACTCACCGAGCTCGCAGCCCTTTATGTACTTAGTTATAGGGGTTTAAAAAAAATGGGCATCCACGGTAGTGACCTTGGTCCCATGGAAGTGACATTCCCATACATTAATGCATCCATGGAAATGAAATTTTACAGAGAAGTAATTCTTTAGGTAAATATTATAATAATACTACTAAATTATAAGATGAACTTTTATTAGTATCAGTGTTGGTATGCTAACAGCTATCTTTTTATGTGTCTCAATTATTCAGTATAAATAGAAAAGCCGGTCAAGAGTGAGTTGAACTCGTGTGGACAGGCTTCCCCTCCCGCCTCCGCGTGTCGCCCTCAGGAGGCGTCGCTAGGCCCGGCCGCCTTCCGTATGCCCCAACAACACCTTAGATCTGTTCAGGGATGCAGGTACAGAATAGAATGTCACGATAGGATAACTACGGCTATAGTGTTACACAGTAGCCAAGTCTATCCCCATCCATGCGCCTCTCGTATTCTGACGTACCCTTCACATCGCCGAGGATTCTGGATCTGCCCCGCAGTTTTCCCACTTCTCTTGAATTTGCAAAGATTGGTGGTTGATTGTCAATTTGAATTGTCTGAGCCTAATATCTCCTATCTTGGCAGTGAGATCAAGAATGGACACTCTGCCGGGAAATGAAGACTGGTCCACACTCCAAGCAGCCTGGATCCGTTAATTTCTTCATGATAGCAAGATGTACTTCATGTACTGATAGCGGTACTTTACTTAAGAACAGATGCTCCAGTTATACCAAGCACAAGTTCGTTCATGGACTGCTGTCACTTATGGGATGGCTCTGCCAAGTATCAGCTGGATGCCCTCGGAGACTCATTGGCTATGAGCAACTTACTAAGACCAGGCTTCAAAGCTTGGAGCATCGACGCAAAGTTGCCAGCCTCTCGGTTTTTTATAAAGTGTTTCATGGGAAATACTCTCAGGCACTCCACGAACTTATCCCTGCAACCACATTCGGTTACCGAAATACGCGGCGCCATGGGAAATACCACCCACATCTGGTCGAACTCTCCTTGGTTCGCACCAAACGTCTTCATTTTTGGTGCGTACGGCCAGAGAATGAAATTATCTCCCTGCATCTGTTTTCCCGGAATCGTACTACCTGCGTGTCTTCAAGTCTAGAGTGAATATGCATTTTCTGGGTGAGCGGTTCTTTCATCGGCCACGTCGCCGCTTTTCACCAAGTGAGACTGTGGTCAAACGCAATTCCATGGCATCTTGAGGACAGGGTTTGGTTGAAAGGGATTTCTTATCGTTGTGGACCACCACTTTCAGATCAGTTTGTACCATGGCCAATCTGGAAGTCTTTAAACATACTCCGATCTCAGGTTGGCCGGAGCAAGGAAAATAAGTTCAGGTGGGGACTCTCGGGAGGACCCAAATATGGAATATACCTATGAGTGGGATGACGGCGCAGTCTATAGCCCACCTGGTGTTCTGCAATGCCTGCCCTGCCACCTGCTAGCAGCAGGACCAGATGGATGCCACAAACAATGCAGTTTAAGTGGTTAAATTCTGGATCACAATGATCTAATTCAGATACACAAGTGATTATATAACGGTTCCGTTTTTGGTTTTTGAAGTACGAAACCTTTAAAAATAATTAAAAACCATGCCATACACAACCAGAAACATTCACTTTCATACAAACCTCCCTTATCCACACCATGATCCATTACAATGTTCACTTCCATGGAATATATGTCACTTCCGTGGATGTAATTTTATCCACGGATCCATAGAAGTGACACCCATGGAAGAGACATTTTGAAGATGAAGGTCAAGAAACATAACTTCAAAATCATGAATGAACATGCAAATTATTTTAGGAGTTCTTGATACAAAAACGCATCGATACAGCAAAAATGACTGCATTACTAAAGTGTTCACAGCTTTTACAAACAACCTAGTTGTGACCACTTATGCTTGACGAAATGCGAGAATAGAAAAACAAAGCTTCCATTCTTAGATAACGTAAGCTGCAGGCAGCAACCGACAATTAACCCTGCGGCACTCGCTACCGGGTAAAAAATACCACATAGCACCTTCTTAAGGTTGTATCTTTTTTTCTAAACGATTTAGCAACACAGGACTCTAGGTACCTTCAAATGGTTAGTTAGCACACCCGCACCCCGCGAGCCAGTAAGTTAGCACGCGGTGTTTGGCGGTTATGGATGTGTAAAGTGAAAATGGGTAAAAAATACCCGGTAGCGACGCTTCTTGTTCATTTTTTTTAGTACATTTTTTATAGTATTTTTTGTATTACAGATTTATATTTGAGACTTTTGATGCCTTAGATAAAAAGAGATAAGCAATACCAAATTTGCCATCATTTAGAGGAATAAAAATAAAGTTTATGCTAAGTGCAGACTCCAATGACGAAAACACGTCCGCAAAGTCTTCGAGGCCGCGTCCGCCAATATCTGCTTCTCTCTATGCAGTATTTCATTAGAAAAATTGTGGAAAAACGAACACAGTTTTTTATATGTACCTCAAAAAGATGTGCCGAGAGCAAACAACCACAATTTGTAGAGAATACTTTGATTGAATGAAAATATTTAATACGTAATGTTTGATGTAAATTTTCTCCATTTTCGTTTATTATAAAGAGACCATTATTTTTAGTGATATTACTAGAACACTATATCTATTTTTGATATTGACCTTAACTTTGCAAAGTTTCACAGAAAAAAATATAATTTTGTCGATTTTTCTAAAAGTATAATGAAATATTTAATATTTTGATATATTTTTTTAAATATGCTTTTTCTTTCAAAACATAAACACTACGACCTCTATTAGCTGTTGTCTTATAAACAATAAAGCCAAAAACACTCTAACATTGTAAAAATTTCAATCAAGGTCTTAATTTTTTTTATAATTTTATTTAAACTCTGTGGTATTTATTACCCGGTAGCGAGTATCGGTGTTTGGAAATACCTAGCGAGTACCGCAGGGTTAAATCAAAACATGGTGGATCAACCCTTGCCTATGATCAAATTCGTTTGGATACATTCACAATATTTTTTTAGTAAGGGCAAGTGTGACATTCATCCATGGAAGGGACAAAAAAATTGATCACAAACTTTGTAACCATATAAAAGAAAAATAGAAAGATAAAAACCCCCTAAACTACTATATTTATTGAATAAATTTATTTAAAATATGATTGGCATTCTTTTTTAAGCATTTATTTTAACAGATATAACACAGCAATTTTTTTTGTATTTTGAGACAGACTGATCACACACACGGAAGGGACATTTTTCATGGTTTAAAAATTTATATAAAAAAAAGTATGAATGAAATGAATGTTTCTTTTTTCTTAAGTTACAGTATTTGATGTATACTTTAAGAGGACAAAGCACATTTTGAGTGTTTGGCTATAACAGGCTCAAAAACTGCCAGTCACAGTCGAATTTTGCAAAAACGAGAAATACCCATAACTCGTGGCTCATCTGATGAAACACGATTCTGATGAATTCAATACGACACATACATTTCTGCGAAATTGTATGACGTCTTACTTATCGAAGACGACATGACATTGATAAAAAATTTCGCAACTAAGCAAAGAAGGGTACTAGCTTTGGCCACCCTCATAAATGGTAAACGATATGAAGATAGATAAGATGTGAATGAATGATAAGCATTTCATTTATATGACCCAAGAAAAAGCTCTGCTTTCCCCCGTTTCAAGTAGATATTATTGCAATACTTTAACACTACACACACGCACACGCACACACACACACACTCTTTTTTGTTTGTTTCAACGGTAAATTTATACCCGAACCAAAACTCCACTAAGTTGATACTAAACGTTTCAAATATTCAAAAAATGTTTAGTTGAAAATAGGCCGTTCTCCTTTGCATAGTCGGGTAAAATAACAGTCTCTCGTTCCCTTCGACGCGACAAGCTTATGGGTAATTCCACCGTAACTGATGTTACATTTGAAGCGAGTTTACGAATTTCAACTTTAAATATAATCTAAATTAACTTTCATGAATAAAATAAGAACACAGTATCAAATTCATATTATGTATCCTTAACGGAAATACTAAAAATAATAGAAATATCTCTTGCATATTCTGTAATAAAAATTATTTTGTGCTCGTAACTGACGTTACAGTGAATGAACATGGTATTTTGAAGCATTCAAGGGAATGCAATTCCTTCTGAATCTATAGATATAGAAAAAAAGTCTTTTATTAATAAAAATCCAACATTAATCAACGTTTTATTTTCTCAAAATATTCTGGTAAAATTAATTCGTATATTTGAAATAATCTACAAAAAAGGCCGTAACTGGCGTTACTTGAAATTCGTAACTGACGTTACCATCGAAATACGCGTTATTAATTACCGTTCTAATAACTATACAGGGTTTTTATTATCATACAGCAGGGTTCGGTCGATTCTTAAGCTGCACTAGTAGAATTTTATCATCATCTTCATTAGTATCGTTCACATCAGCTGTAGGTTTTTCTCCTCATGTCAGGTCTTTGCCAGTTACATACTTAAGACGTCGAGAAAATCATCAGATAAGTTTAATTTTGAAGTTTTAGTAGTCCATCTTTCACCGGTGAAGAAAAACATCGTGAGGAAACCTGCACACACCTGCGAAGAAATTCAAAGGTTGTGTGTGAAGTTGACCAACCCGCACTGGGCTAGCGTGGTCGACTAAGGCCTATGCACTCTGGTATCAGGGTAGGCTCAAGCCCCTCGGTGGGTACATATAATGAGCTGTTAACGACGAGTAGACCATCAATACGTATATTTTAAATCCAAAGATTTTTGTCGTAAACAGTCAATATAGTCCTCACCGAGGTGTTCGAGTTTACCCTGGATCAGGGTGAATAGGCCTTAGTTGACCATACTGGCACGGTGCGGGCTGGTCGACTTCACACGCAACTTTTGAATGTATTCGCAAATGTGTGCAGATTTCACCATGATGTTTTTATTCACCGTATGAATGTCGAAAAAACGTACTTTTTTGTTCCAAAATCGTTAACACATTGGTTCGTGCTGAGGTTGAACCAGCTCCTCCAGAATGGAAGACAACGGTCATAGCCACTTAGCCACTAAATTAATGCTTCAAAGCTTTTACCACAACTTTTCCTTTTTCCAACTGATTTAGGTACAACTTTTCGAACACGTGAAGTAGCTTTTCTTATTTTCTGAGGAATAATGATGGAGAAACAAGATCTAGAAGCTTTTAAGTCAAGGAATATGTCTTGTTTGGTTGAAATTTAGCTGCTCTCTGACTTATTTTTTTTATTTGTTCCTTCAAAACCTTTAAACGTAGGTAGGCGATCTAACGCTTGTTTCTTTTTTGCTTTACTTTTTTGATATTCATTGTGGTTTTTTTTATTATCTTCTTATTTACCCTCCTATCCAAAATTTTCTCTCGTTTGCATAAACTTTTTTCGCGGCAAAGAACACCTTCGTAATTAAAATGGCAAAATATTGATGTAATTGATGTTACACACTGTTATGTAACGTCAGTTACGTAACTGTCGTTACAGACTTTAGCCCCCCTTATTTTCGACGGTATGGTCAATTAAAGAAAACAAAATACTACAACATCTTCCATATTGTAAAAACTCATAGGAATAAAGATAAAATATTTCTAAAGTGTGAATTCTAAAAGTTATTAAAATAATTATGTTTATCACGTAACTGGCGTTACAAAAATTATCATTATCTTCTGTGTCGAATATGATGATTGGAAAACAACTTACGCCATGTTAAATTTATACAAATAATAGAGAGATGTCTCGACAATAGTATGTTAAACATTTTTCACCTGTATATTCCCAAATTGCATAAATATTTAATTTTTAGCAAACATCTTTTTGACGATGTAATCAAGTCACGAGAGACGCTTTCGGAAAATAACGAAATGTGTTGGATATTAATTTGGAATCTTTCCAAAGTGGCTTAAAATGTATACTTCAAGCCTCAAACTATATTATGCAATCATTAGATATTACTAATTTACAAGTTGACTTTTGCACTATCATGTCCCTAGTTACGTGGAATTGCCCTTATTTATGTATTCCCAATTCCCAATAACACTTAAACCGGGAATTAAAATAAATTGCTTTTAAATCCTCTAGACATTTCTTACTTAAACGTGTCTTATTATCAAAGTATTTCACAACAATTATTGCACTGAGAAGATACACAAGTCAGCATTTAAAAAAAGCAGAAGTTCGCGGGTTCAAACCTCGGCACGTACCAATGTGTTTTTATTTTTATTTTCGAAGTAATATTTACTTTTTTTTGACGCTTTTACGGTGAAGGATAGCATCGTGAGGAAACCTGCACACGCCTGCGAAGTAATTCAAAGGTTGTGTGGTATGTTAAGTTGACCAGCGTGGTCGACTAAGGCCCATTCACCCTGATATCAGTGTAGGCTCGAGCGCCTCGGGACATAATATGAGCTATTAGCAATAAAATAAACCCTTTGAACATTATTGCTTTTGACACAAATTTGTTTAAATGGTCATCTAAAATCCAACACTTTGCTAAATTATTTTAAAGCTGAAATCTCTGCTTAGAAGCGGCAAACTAACCTAATAATAATAATCATCTGAAACCCTTACAAAATTAATTGGCAGGAAAGTGCTGTAAGTTGGTTTTAAATTAAGTCAGGGTTGGTGAGTTGAATCGGAATCAAAAGGTCCCTTTTCCCTAGCTAAGGGACGCCGGAGATAGGGTTGCCATACGTCTGGATTTTTTTGGACATGTTCCATATTTGGTAATTTTTCGGCATTTCTTAATCCGTCGTCATGTACATATTATTTCCACAATTTAAGTAAAGAAGTACTAAAATAACAAATACAATATTATGATTTGAAAGTATTTTTTAATTCTAATAGAATAGTATATATTTGAGGCAACCTTTTTGTGTAGATTTTTTTAATGCATGGTAAGAAATACGTTTAAAAAAATTATTTATTGTCCTCGGGTGATTTTGGTTTTTTGATCTGGTAACCCTACTCGCAGGTAGCACACAACATTATGAGTGCTACGATAGCAGTATAATATTATCTACACAAGCGATGAATATTAGATGAGAACCTTTTACCCAACAGAGTAATATCAAAAAAGGAATTTTCACGTGGTGTTTTCATGTTTCATTTTTACGCCCATCATAGTATCTAAACGATTTTAGATGGGGTCGATTAGAAACAAGGCTATTATGATGTTTATAATCAAAAAGTACGAGTATATTCAGTTCCTACATTCTTAACCGTTCTATTTTTTCAACAGAGCTATGTCATATTTTTTGCTTCTTATTTCATGGGTTCTTAAGTCGACAATTGATCTTACGAACTTTGGTAACAGAATTGTTAAGAAGGCTTCTTAAAACGATTATTTTCATAGGTAGTAACCAGTACTAATCGAATCTAATGAAGCATACTTACTTACTCCGCTGGCTCAGCGATCCGAAATGAATCTACCGAAGCATATAATCATAATTGTACTTTACTGAGAATTGATTAAATACATAATAATAATAATAATAAACCCGCAGGGCAGCTTTGTGGCGAAGCTGTTGGTGATTGGCGTCACCACGGACCCGAGTTCAGAGGGCACTTTACCAACTTTAGCCCTCGCCTCTTGGCTTGCCTTAACTGGCCGGCCTCGAGTGAACAGCGCAAGAGCAGAACCTATGCTCCAGGGTGGAAGTGTAAAATGTCATAACGCCGGGGGTTCTACTAGGTGTTCCACCGACGTCTAACGCCCCGCAGTCTCACCTCTCCGCACCCTGAGCCACTTACGACAATGTTGCTCCCTTGTCGCACCATGCGTGCGGCCGTTTAGGGTAGCCCATTTATTAAGTGGCAAGTCACCGTCTGCTAGATTTAATGTTGTGAGATCTTTAACAAGCAGATGTCCGCTATCTCACCTCAATAGCCCAGTTATCCAATCCACTAACTCCCACCCCCATAGCCCAGACCAACGTTTGTCCCTCCCTGGCAATAGTTCTGCATCTAGCGGGGACTGTCCTCCAATACATTTCTGTAGTGTGTTGGAGGATAGGCCCCGGTAGGTGCGTGCCATCTCACATTTTAGAATAAATGGTACTAAACGGGCCTCTACATGTTGGCTTTGGCCCCATGCACGCCTCCCAAAGGACCGGGTCTCTATAGACCCGTGATCTTAAAGTGTACCAACATAATAATAATAATATAACTTTTCGGATAATCCGGTTATTCAGCTTGCAATCTGCTAACCAAACTGGAGACTCAAAAACACAATTTTGCGAAACTGAGATTCGAAATCAATACCTCCAGTAACCGTAACGAAAAGCGATCTTCCTTCCAGGCTACTGAGCTGGTCAATTATTTCGATTAACCTTATCGTATCGTGCCGATAGCTGCTCGTCAAATCCAATTATAGGTATTTAGTTGGCCCAATATTTCGCCACCCTCATCGTATTGTCGGAAAGCCACCGTTGAACGACTAATCATATACAGCTCTGACCCTTGGTACTTATTAGTTTTGACGTCGAAAAATGGTTTTATAAAATCTTACTTCGAATAAAACCTTTTGACTTGGAAACATTCATAAGCTCCAGTGCTGAAAAAGATAGGCAAGGAGGTTTGTGGAATCACTTCGCTCTCATGTCAAAGGTTCAACGCCGACCCATCCGAGAATCCCCACCTAAAGCCCTTTCTTTGTCTTTGCTTCGACCATCTTCAGCAAGTCCGGTGAAACTTGATTGGTCGTACCTTTAGGTCAATTTAAAAAAAAATCTGATTTCAGAGCCATTTAAAGACTTCTAAACAGTCCTGGGAAGTTATTTCGATAAAGATGTTTTTAAACTAGGTATAGGTGTAGGTATCGATCGTTCGTCGCGTCGCCAGGGCTTCTTGCTAGTTACGCAACCTCTCTAATTCGATTAAGACGACTCAGCTAGCCCTGCCGTCGTCGCTAGCGCATACGATGTTGCACCGGAAATTAAACACTCCTTTTACAAGCTCCATTTACAGCTGATTGGCTGATGTGTTGTTCATTTGGTTTCCTGTTAATTAAACAGATCTATGCTGTTACCTACAATAACATTCGGAGTATGGTGAAACTACCGTCCGAATGAGGAAATATGGTTTAGTCGTGTCTATAATATCATCTATTGGGTAAAATTCAACGTGGTAGGTTGGTATTGGTAATAGCTTTTTGCCACATAAATGTGATATAATCTGGGCACAGTACTATCGATGCTGTATTATATTGGGGCTAATTCGGTATTGCACCCGCCTTATCTTAACTAAATTTAGTTCATTTTTGACAGGACTTAACAAATCTTGACACGATTAACGTTTGGATACACATTATCTCGCTCTGTGCACGCTCTTGCAATGTTTCTTTTTCAAGAGAAAGGCAAACGTATAAAGTCATGCAACCTTAATCTGCAAGCACGCGCAACGAAACGCAACTTAGTATGTGTTACGTTCCGTTTTAGTTTCGGAAATTAGAAATTTTTATTTTTTCTGCGTAAAACAAAAACGAAATTGCAAAATAGAACTTAATGGTCGATTTGTTGTACAGTAAGCAGCACATGCGGCTGGACATTATGACCTTGAGAGCGCCCGTATTCCGTAGTGGTAGGGATGAATTTCGTAGTGAAAGTGTCCAACCGCATGTGCTGGCTTCTGTACGTACTTACTGTTAAGTGAAGGCTAAGCTGGGCCAACGCGATTGCGATTCTGTTCCTTATTCGATGGACATAAGAAAGGTGCAAAATCCAAAGTAATCTGCTTAGCATGCTCTTGCTTGTACGATTGATAGAGTTTTTAGCTGAAAGACTCGACCGACCCCGCTGACCTGACTGAGGATGAGCGATTCAGTAATTATCCAGGATTAGCGAAAGGAGATTGGTTGAAGCAACTCATCACTATTTAATTTTTACTCGATTTCCTAGTTTGTTAACCTCAAAACTTAGAAAATATATTAAGTCTACACCTAAAAAAACGGATCTAAATTAAGACCATTTTAAGTTCAAAACACCTAAAAATGACAGATAACGAACTTAAAATGACAGATGAATGGTCGTTCCCGAATAGCTAAATGGCGTTAGTTCAACTTATTTTTAGTCCTGTCAGATTCCATACAAAATTAAGTTAAGTCTTGCGTTCCGAATAGCTAAATATGTCATCTGACACATCTAAACTAAATTTTAGTTAAAATTTAGTTAAGATTAGTGCATTGGCCAACATCGAATCGACACCATTGTCTGAGTTAAAATAATCACAACTAGTACTCCACAAGGTTCGTCTGAATCAGTCAACTAGTCTTTCTTTTGCTTTCTTCAATAAATTACAAAATTTCAAAACATAATGGTAAACTTGTTTATATACCTTTGTCATTCGTTTTACTTGTTTGAATATTCATAACACTACAGACGCTGACGAATAATGAGCCTACGTCCTTTCTTCCGCATTTACATGGTTATTATGTGCCCTACTCACCACACAATAATGTTGTCAGCACTATTGTTTCGCGTTCACTGTTCTGAGTGGCGGATTCCACGTATTTTGTCGTTTCCGTATCGGTGTACTTCGACCCAAACGGTGGCACTTTCCCCAATTTATCAGTTTTATTGCCCAAGCTCGGCCGGATGGACCCGTAGCTCTGTCTGCCTTATCGCTACCCTATAACTTCGCACTTCGTAAGTAAAATTGATTTCGTGCGCAGTGACCTAAATTGTCTTAGCCCTGAGGAGTCGCGGCAGAATATCCGTAAATTTCGTTGTCCAATTCCGCCTTCACACAAAGCACTTTGGATCAGCAAGCCAGCGAGGTTGCGATGTACGTTGAAGCCTCATAGCTGCATTGAAAACGAGTGTAAGTTTCACGGTTCATTGGTTCAGAATTAGGTTTGCAAAGCCGATCGCGGTTCGCTAAAGATGCCATTTACTTATGCCTTATTTGCGTGTTGCTAAGCAATTTGTTGAAATCGTGTGGCGTGTCCTCTACTCCTTATGCATTGGAAATTGCCTAAATTGGGCCAGCGCAGCGCCCCGTCCAGGTCGATAATCAGAATTCATTATACAAGTGATACAAGCATGTATATTTAATGCTGTTATTGTCGAAAGTTCATGTTGATTCATCAAACTGTTTGTTTTCTTGGAAGACAGTTAACCCAACATCAGTTCATGTAATAAAAATAAGTATAAATACTTACTTACTAAAAGTTATACGTCCTGTTTTGAATAACTCTGGTATTGTTCGCTAGCTGTCAGAAGCATTTTTCTTGGGTAGCAGTTTCAGTACTTCCCCACAAGGAAGTAAACAAATAGCATAAGGAGCAAAAGATATCATGTTTCTCAGCATGTTCTCAGCCATACTCGTACGTCTCGGTAAGCCGTAGACGTTACAGCATATTATACAACGAACACAAAGCTTGCACTTGGGCAGCTTCCCAAGCGTGCCGCTCCAAGATTGTCCTATTTCTTGCGCGTTGGGTAACAGAGCGTAACTAGAATTGTTCACAGCTACGTGTCGTCTCGAACGTGACGGTTTGGCGACGAATCTCTGTCTCGTGTCATCACGTATTTTACCATGGGTTTAAATTAAATTTGTACCAAACGACACTGCTGTTAGGTTTATTATTGTCGTCGATACCTTTTCTACTAAGTCTAACGTCGGTTATCTGGGGCCGATCCTAGAAACACTTGGAAACCTAGACAGATAGGCTGGCTCAAGTGGTTCGTAGATCCTACTATACCCATCACGCAAAATAGGCGCTCTTGAAATTTACTTGGAGAATATAACCCGTTGCACTAAAAAAATACCAACACTATAAAGTCTACATCTCTATAGATGAATACGTATTTAGGAGTATCTCTTAATCCTTTATGCTCTACAAATGGTCAAATGACCGTGGACTACTTTATCGAGATGCATTGCATAGACCGCAAGGTACCACTACTCACGTTACGACACTATTCGTTGTACGGTGACCTAATAAAGGTCTGGGGTCGTCTACTATTGCAGTAGTTTCAATTCAAAGGCGCTGTTAATGTGCTACAAATTATCGAATCCAATCTCTTAACTTGATTTTACTCACAGCTTTCCTACAGTAGAATAGGAAAGTCGGTTGGAAAATCCATCATCCTTACCCTATGGGAAATTTGCTGTCGAACTATTTACTGTTGTTGCGTAACGAGGCATTTCTACTTGGTTCCTTCCTGCGAGATTTCCGAATGGAAACATCATGCTGTCAAAACTTGAAATCTCCCGCGATTACTGCTGTGAAGTCACTAGAGCTGATACAAACATTCGGCTTCGGAATTTTACTCAAAGCATTTTTCTTCGGTATTTTCTGGCTTTTGTACTATGTATGTATGAAGAATATAATTATGAACACTACGAACCTGTAAAGATATTGGATACCCTTAATCCCCAGCTGACCCGACGACGCTGTCCTGTTGAAGAACTTCCAGTTTACCATAATTTTTGGGGAACTTTTTTAATTTTCTTCCCTCTTGAACTTTGTTACTCCAACGAATATTTTAAAAATATAATACCTAAGTTAAGAAGTTGCTTATTTTGTCAGGTTAGGCTTACAAAAATATTTCAATCAATCAAAATAGATTTAAGTATAAAAATAATGAAGTAAATTCAAAATGTAGACCTCCGACAAGATCGCAGTTTTTAAAAGTTGGATCTTATTTTTTTAACTTCTCAATTAATTATTTCATCCAATTTATATTCTTCGGCTTAACAAAATTAATATTATATTACTGGAGGCACTAGAAATAACCAAGTAAATGACTCTATCTCCACGCTTTGTTTCACGTTTAATTCTCACGGAAGTTTAGTTTCCCATCGTCGCTTATTGAATCTACAGGTTTATCTGTTATCTAACAATCAGCCATTGTTTTGCTGGCACTGACCTGCTGACAGATTTTATCTGCACTTTGCAATTACTTGCTTAGATGAACAAATTGCTTATATCGGCCTCTTCATCTATGATTTGATTTATCGCTTATTTATTACCAATAATGTGACTGATTGTTCACATGACGTACTATTATGTTATCTATTAATTTAAATAGCAATTGCTTTCTTGAAGAGTGCTATGAAAATTGTATGCCATCTTTATTTCAACCCGGTTACCGAAGCCCCCTTCTCGTGAATCACCAGAATGTCCACTTACCGCTTCAGTTTTAGTTTCAACATTCCTTTATTCTTTGTTGGAAATATCTCAGATTTACTCAGGATTCGGGAGTGTAATGTCCGACAAAAAAAACTATAAAGCGTCATGATTTGAAAGCTTCTCATTTGGATTGGCCCAGGTGCATCCGACCGACATTGAATGATGGATTATAGGCGCTTATATAGGCAAGCAGAGATCAGGTATCTATAGATATGTACGTACATCATTATTAATACCAACTGGAGTTGCTATAGAAGATCCACAATTAATAGTAAGGAAAGTACACGTTATTGATTAGAAACAGATTGACATGGGACGTTCGATTATTCGATAAATAGGTTTTAAAAGGTTTTTTAAAAAGGAGCTTTTTTTAAAAAAATAGTTTTTTTGGTTGAGTTTCAAATATTTTTAATTTCTGAATAATATTCCTCCTGAAATCAAAAAACTTGTAATGATTTTTTGTCGTATGATGACGGCAAAGACAAAAAAATATTACAAGTTTTTTCAGTAAAATGGTTCACGTGTAGCCAATACTAGATTGATTGCTCTTGACCTTCACTCGTTGTTCAGAACTAAATTGAACTATTAGGTTAATTCACTTTACTAGGCCGGATTTATTCCTATTGTTTATTTACGTAATTCATTGTTTTATTTATTGAATTACACGCCGTCACCCATTCATAAATTTAAATGTATTTGGAGGGTAATTAGAGGTTTAAGGGTAAATCTTGTTTTTTGCAAATTCCACCACTACGTTCACACATCTAAATAAAAAAAATACAGGGCCCCAAAGAAAAAAAGAGATTATAAATTTTCAATAACAGTAGTCTTTAAAAAAAATAAATTAAGTAGAAATATCGAAGTTTTAGACAGAATTCGGACATGAATAATGCTACGTCTCTTCTTCTTCTCTTATATTTGTATAATGTTATATACCTACGTATTGTGCCTGTTGTTAACCAATTAACTGATTTGGAGAAGTAACATTTATCTAGCTTTATTCTTATTTCTTGTTCTGAAGAATGTTTCCTGCTTTTTCTTAACCAGGTTCTTGTGTAATTGCTTTAGATTGTGTTGAATGTTAAATTAGTAATTACATTAAATGCCAATCAACGTTGGTAAATGAAATACCATTGAGTGGTTTCAACGGCCGTCTGCGACCTTTATTAAGTTTGCTATCCAGTTGAAATTGGTTTTGAGTTAGATTTGTTTTAATTTTACAGAAATTGGCAATGTAATTTTCAACGCTTATTAAATTAATCTTTTATCAATTCTATACATATATATTATTTAGTTACATCAACAGCTTAAATTCTAATGACTTCGTGATTTTTTTACAAAATATTTTATGCAAACTAGTTATGAAAACTATACAAACTTGTAAGGAAAAGTGACGTTAAAAGAAGCCACTAACAATGCCACACATAACCAAGTTCTATCGGCTGTTCTTCTCACCTTGCGAACGGCTAACCATAGGCAGCTTTGGTCTTTGGTATCTACAAGCTTGGACATCAAGAAATGGTTTTGTGAAATCTTATTTCGAATTATTATTTTTTTCTTTGTGATCTAGGTACTACTTTTTTGAAAACGCGGCTCAATAATTCTGACACCAGCAGGGCTACTAAAAAAATGTGATAAGTTCAAGAATGTTACAAAATGCGATATAGTGAAAGAATAACTATGACTCTTTAGTCACCATGTCGAGTTTTAACACCTTGAGTTTCGCTCGAGCTGAGCCTACAGTACAGGGCTTGTGAATCAACATCTTTTGACTTTTATTCTCTAAATATGGAACGTTGTTCTTTTGGAAAATGTCTAAACAGTGTTCTTTTTTTGTGCAGTTACAACGGCTATCTGCCAGCCGGGGAGCGCGGCCGCCGGCGCAGCAAGTTCGTGCTATACCGGCGGCCGGCGGCCAATGGCGTGCGCCGGTCGAAGCACTACGTGGTGAAGACTCCGCACAACTCCAAGGCGATACTCGACGCCAGCCAGCACTCTATCTCTTACACGCTCAGCCGCAGCCAAGCCGTCATCGTCGAGTACACGGAGGATCCCGACACAGATATGTTCCAGGTCAGTCCAATATACCAACCAGTAACACCCTAGCCTGATCCTCACAGAAGAAAGATACCAAGTAATTGCACTCCATACAAGAGCGCCCGTAACGTACACATAAGAATTCTTATGTGTGCGTGCGACGATTTATCCTATCGGAGAATATTTGAATATGGCGGGTTTCTTCACTACATAGTATAAAACAAAGTCGCTTTCTCTGTCCCTATGTCCTTATGTCCCTATGCCCTATGTATGCTTAAATCTTTAAAACTACGCAACGGATTTTGATGCGGTTTTTTTAAAAGATAGAGTGATTCAAGAGAAAGGTTTATATGTATAATACATGCATAATATACTTAAGGATACCCACAATAACCATTTTCCCGAGCGGAGCCGGGGCGGGTCGCTAGTCTGATAATAATTTTGACAGCTCGCTAAGGGATATAGTTTGTCACAGTGGTCATGTTACGAGGGCTGTGTTGTTGCGATAGCGCTAAATTATCGATAGTATCGTGATGCATCTGTCGGTCTGTCGTCTTCAAATAGTATAACTCGGCATTTTTAAAACGCTTGCTATTTTGCAATATGACGAAGGCAAATTGTAGAGTGCGTTAAACTACTCAACGAGCAACGTGGCATGACGGAGTGCAATGTTGTATCACTGATCAGTTATCCTGATCACTAATAGCTTCAAATAAAAAAGTAATTAATTAAATAAAATTGATCTATTACAGATAACTATTAAAATCACACATTTTTTCCGCACTTGACTCTACTAAATTCGTAGAAGAGAATACAAACAATTCAATTTAAATATTATTTTTCAACGCTCAATAGTTTGCAAAGTTCAATATCAAATAGATTTATTCGTTTATAGTTCACAAACAATTTTTTATTTACACTTTGTGTCCATTAGGTGTTAGTAATACAAAAAGACTTATAACCATGTTAGTACCAATACAAAATTTACAAACAATCACAAACACACAATATTATTTAATATAGTATTGTGATCAGAGTAACATAAATATTAAAATATTTTACAAATATAATATTTCTTATCTAATCCAAATTCTAGTTAAACTTACAGGTAAATATAGTACTTAGTAAACACAACGTGTTTACGAGCTACTATCAATATCGAACCATAAAAAACCCTATAAAATCGTTTTTGAGGTAAAAATTAAAATAATTCCTCGTGTTTACATTATAGACGAGGAAATTGTACAAGCGTGGTCGATTCACAGAAAATGTCGCATGGTAGGCCACGTGAGTTCTAAGCAATACTACGATATGTTTTCTTATATCCGGTTACCATAAGTAATTGTATGAGGAAAGGCGTAGTACAGTCAGTGACCACATCAGTTATATCTTCCTATTACAAAATTGTCCTCTCAACTAGGTCTTCTAAGACAAGTAAGACGCTTGGGAGATTTGCCGTCTGGTTTTAAATTATTATGTCTAATTTACACTTGCGATTTTTGGCGCTAGGTGAAACTCTATTATACGTATAGTTTTAAAAACTACAAGAAACAAGTACAAGACTAAGTGTTTTTAAAACTATGAGAATTATGTCTTTTGTGTATCGTGCACAAATCATCATTTTTTCATCAGGATTTGTACATCCGTTAATAGCTCATATATGTCCCCTCCCCACCGAGTGGCTCTAGCTTACCATGAATCAGGGTGAATAGACCTTAGTTAGAGTTGACGACGCTGGCCCAGTGCGGGTTGGTATACTTACAATGTTTACCTTCACCATAAGAGCTTCGAATAAACGTAAATCGATTGTAACTTGCTGAGGCTTGAACCAGCTCCCACCGAATAGAAGTTAACGGCCTAGTCACTATGCCTATGCCACCTACAGCCCTACTATGCACATTGCACATGTTTACCATGATTACAAATCGTCGCATGCTCGTTAAACTTGAACAATAAGTTGGTACACGAGATAGTGTGTTAGAATGCATCCCTGTTTTGAAATTGTGTCAACATAAGTTGCAATCACAGGCGCGCCGGCGCGGCGGGACACACCGCTTATCAAAGAGCAGGCGGGCCCTGTTTGCACTTCCTGGGGATGCCAGGCGGAAAAGTCTAGAAATTTCCCTACTATTAACATTCTTAGATTCTCGTGGTTAATCCGGTCGAATCGGTAAGCTCAATTCAAAACTAAATCGTGGAGAAAACCCGTGAAAATGTGTGTTAGTACGCTACTTCGATCAAATATAGCATAGATATACGAACGCTATTACTATTTTTAACCGACTTCAAAAAAGGAGGAGGTTCTCAATTCGACGCGTATGTTTTTTTTTTTTTTTTTTTTTTTGTTTTTTTTTTGTGTGTTTGTTATATGATATCTCCGCCAGTTGTGAACCGATTTTCAAAATTCTTTTTTCTAGCTATAAGAGCTAGTCAAAGAGGAGGATTTTCATTTAAAGACAGCCATACACGCTTGATGGCAGGTTTGTTCTACTCTCTCTTGTTTAATTTGTCGCTGTCGTATTTTATTAATTACCTGGTCGAAGATAAATATCTTCTACAAAATTATCATATTACTCTTTATACTCGAACATATATCCCTTTCTCCAGCTGGAGAAGAATGCTAAGAATACCTTGGACTGCGAAACGCACTAACGCATCGATTCTGGCCCAGCTCCGAGTAAAAACGCGCTTATCCACCACATGCCGGCAACGCATTCTGTCATATTTTGGCCACACTATGCGCAGAGACGACGAGAATCTGGAAAAACTGATCGTAGTTGGGAACACCGAAGGTAAACGATCACGCGGTCGTTCACCAACCAGATGGACCGATCAAGTGAAAGACTCGTCGTCTTCCAAGTTCTACACGGTCGTAAGAGACGCGCTGGACAGGAACCGGTGGAGGCAAATCATCCGCTCCAGACTGAACCCTGAAGCTGACCACGATCCTCAGACATGAGGGACCGACCCCAGAGAGAGAGATATCCCTTTCGGACCGACGCTTAAACTACAAAGATATTCGCTTCTCGCACAATCGTACGACACTGTGCCCGTCCACTACTAGCGTAAAACAAAAGAGCTATACTCGATTTTGTGACCCACACAATTGTATTGGAAAGGTGCGAAAGGGATATCATTAGCATGCTAAGCTTTACCAAGGAACAAGAAAACAAACATATTATTATGTTTTATTCTGGCAACTCTGCCTTCCATCGAGCACAAAGCAGCCTCACTGCTCGCTTCCATACAAGCGAGCTCAGACAAAAGCCTGGGTAGTGATAGCGAGTCGCATTCATCTGTTGTTGTGTTCCAAATCGACCCGTCAAACTAAACACTATTATGAATAATATCGAAAGTATCTCATTTGACATAAAATACTAAAATGCGTGGATATTTTATTTTATTACGCATACATTTACCATTTTTCTAATTTTTGATACTTCATACATGTATGTACAATAATGTTCATGACATGTCTTACTAGCTAGCTCGACACTTGACTATTGTTGTAGATCTTTCTAGGCATAGTACTAGAAAGAAACGCAAATTACCTAAGGTGATTATATGTTTATAATCAATCGAATTTCTCTTACGAATAAAAATAGATTTTTTTTTGACGTCGTCTATTGTTTTTTGAATTACTTATAAATTACAATAGTAATTTTAGACAATACAATATTATTGCAATCAGTTTATTTATAGGTACATTTTGAAAAATATGAATCCATAACGTTTTTAAAGATGTGCAAATGTTAGTCGTAGTTTCTTCCACTGAGCCCGATTGAAGAAGGAATAGAAAAAAAACCGTTAAACATAGATTTTCCTTGAAAAACTGTCACGGTACGTACAATAATGTTTTGATCAGAGGAATGTGAAAACATGAATTTGTGCCAGAGAATGCCGCAAACACATATCGCCTAATGTAAACGCTTGACAGGCCGATGTTGAAACTGTTCGAGAAAATGTATTCCAATATCGTTTGCGTCTTAATTCTTCAACTAGTTTAAAATTATTCTTGTTTCAAATTATTGTTCATAACCTAACTTTCTATAACGGAAGGTGATTTCGATAGGTTTTTGTTTCTTCGATGGATACGAAATACTTATTTTAAATAAACATAAGATAACGATTCTGTAAATGAGGTTGTAATTTTCCCAAGTATTTTACCTGAGAATCGATCTACGCGATTTATTCCCTCCGGTCGTGTCCAAAACCGCAGGCCATAATCAGTTGAGTAACGGTAAAAAAAAAAAAAAATTTGTTAGAAACTAGTTATTATATTATTTTGTGTTAATGTTTGTCCCGAGAGATTCATATCAGCAGATCAGTAAGAAATATATCACGATGAAATATAGATGTGCATCGTTGATGTCGACAGATATTGGTGGTCGCGTGCAAATTGCCGTGTATACTGATACTGCCTACTGCGTCTCGGCGTATCTAATGGCAGAACCAATTTTGATCCCGGCGATTAAAAAAATACTCTGATATCTATTACCGATGGATTAATGATGATCGTGTCGTGGGGAATGTAATAATCAGCTATAAATCGGAGATATTCGTGGTGTCAGTCAAGAAATAATTCCGTCCAGTGAATGACAGAACGAATTAGAACTAAATGGTCAGTACAAGTACAAGTACAAGTCTATACTTGTTATCCAAATAGCCCAAACCAACAAAAAAACCATCAGACATTTCTTGTAAAGTAACTTAAAATGTACTCATTTCTAAAAATCTAAATCATAGGTTCCTTAACACTTAATGAAGTTTTAAAATTTTGCTGCCACTGGTTCTAGAGTTCTCTCCATTAGTAGCGCAGCAATCTATAGTCAAGTCAACTTCAGTAATCATGTCGCCAGGCCAGAGTAAAAGGGCCGGGCAGGCCATTGCGGTCCATATGGGTTAGTGCCCCCCGGAGAGAACAATGCGTTGGTCCTCACTCCTCGCACGGCGCGTACGCTGTACAGCCAGCATCAAAACAAACACCACCCAAGATGGGCACGCTTTCACTGTGCTAAATCTTGTACGCAAAATGTTGCTTACGTCACAAAGCGATCGAAAGTGGATTATGTTTGGAATTTCGCGCCTTGTGTTGTGAACGATGTAATTAAACCACATTAAATCAAAGAAATTAACAGTTTGTAAAAAGACATCATCTATTGAATATCAGATGTGTAAAACGCTCGCCTCACGGAGGTTCCTGGTTCGAATCTCGCTGCCTCCAGGGTCCCCACCCAGTGGCGGATTAAGAGTATCCGAGGCCCTAAGCACAGAGCCTGTGTAGGCCCTCTATTGCTTAAATGGAAATGGAGGAATGGAATGGAAGGTAGAATGTATATAATAGGGGCTTTTATTGCGTATGTGTAGGCAGTGAAGGTTATTACAAAGTAATAAACAAAGTGCAAAAGACATCGAACCTTTTTGTATGAAGCCGTACATGAAATGTATTTCTTTTTTGGAGTACAGGTCAATCGAAACCTAGGCCAATCGATAATAAAATATTATCTAAAACAATAATTACTCTTTGGAAAAATGACGTAAATCTCATAATTTTCGAGATATTTCAGTGTGAAGTTATAAAATCAAATAATACGATACTCGGTAGGTAGGTAGTAGTCGGTACTTATTGCGCCGGCGACTGACTGACGGAGCGAGCGAGGTGCGGGAAGTGCGCTGTCAACTGTTGGTTGCTGTTTTATTTTACGACTTCAAACTGCAATGTCTCAGAAAGTATGAGATTTACGTTTACGACAGTTTTTCAAACATTAATTGTAATTGTTTTAAAATAATATTTTCTATGGATTGGCATAGGTTTCATACCTGTAGGTACATCAAAAAGTGACATTTCATATAGGTACTTCCAAGTTTAGGTATGTTCAAGAGGTTCCATGCTTTTTCATTTTTTTTGGTGAATTACGGTGTTTTTGTGAATTTATTATTTTAGTAAAAATGTAAAAAAGCTGTGAAAAGTATGGCGACAGTTGTTCGTCAAAGTTGAGGGACTTTTCAAAGTTTAGTTATGTTATGAAACATAAAGTTAGAATTATTGTTGAAAAAGGCCATATTCTTTTCATATACGTGTACGTAATCAATAGTGAAAGCATAAATATAGTACCTACTTACCTGAAAACTTTGTGTGGGGTAACGATAAGTGTAGTTTCAATCAAAGTCACTCTGTAAATAAAGTAGGTAAGTACGTGCATTACCATGCGTATGGGCGCTATCATTTGCAATGCAAAGACAACTCAATCACTCGGTCGCGCGTCCCGGACTGCTTGCGCCTTGTGATTTCGGACATATAGTGGATGAATCTCGATAAAATGTAGGTATAAAAAGAAACGCCAGTAGAGCATGGAGGCCCCTGGAGAACAGGGGCCCCAAGCACGTGCTTGTAGTGCTTATACGTTAATCCGCCACTGTCCCCACCCTTATTGAACGAATTTTAATATTAATTTGTGAGACTTTCCTTAGTTTAATTAAGACATTGCAGGCTGATTTGCCTGATTTTATTATAAGTAGGATGATTCCGTGCTTCGAAAGGCCTTAAGCGGCTCAATAATGCTGACACCATGGTTTGTGAGGTAGCTTTACCCACACGATAACCTAGCAAGCATCTGTTGAAAAAGTAATAAACTGTAAGTAAATTATCCCAAATGTTCTTAATTTATTATCGTTGTTGATTAACAGAATCGAAGCGTACGTTTGCGTTCTTTTCATATTTTGCGCCCAATTGCTACGTTGTACACGTTTGGTTTGTTTTGATTTCCTCATGTAGCCACTTTTGTTATGTGCTAACTAGGATAGCGTGGGAATACTATTAGCATACATATGGAACAACCAAATCGGCAATTCAATCTGAGTTTGATTAGACTGGTCACATGTTGACCTGATGTAAATTGATATTGGTACTGACATTGATTCTTGCATCTCTCCTTCACTAAGTTTTCCGTATCAATACGCTAGCTAGGTCGAGGTCCGAGGTTCCCTTAAACCGCCCCTAGATGCGTTAGTGCATGACTACTTTAGGGTAGAGCCTTCCGCTTCCCCGCAAGTCCGGTGAAGCTGGGATACAGATACAAGCGAACACGAATACATTTTGACCTATACAATACAATACAAATATGCTTTATTGACACCCAAGGAATAACAAAGGAAATAAATACATTAAATTCAGATACAGAAGTCAACAGGCGGCCTTATTGCTAAGGTAGCAATCTCTTCCAGGCAACCTTAGGGTAAGGAGAGTTAAAAAGAACAAAATCTATGCGGGTCGGTGGCAAGATATCATTGTTTATATATAACTAGCGACCCGCCCCGGCTCCGCACGGGAAAATGGTTATTGTGGGTTATCCTTCAGTATATTATGCATGTATTATACATATAAACCTTCCTCTTGAATCACTCTATCTATTAAAAAAAACCGCATCAAAATCCGTTGCGTAGTTTTAAAGATTTAAGCGTACAAAGGGACATAGGGACATAGGGACATAGGGACGGAGAAAGCGACTTTATTTTATACTATGTAGTGATAAACTAAGTACAAATAGAACATACTTAGAATACATGAAGTACTACACAAAATAAGTAAATAACTAAAACTAGATAAAATACTATATACTTAAAATAGACTAATACTAATACAATATACAATATAATAGACTAATACTAAGACCTATGTTCATCGGTACGATTCCTTGCATCGCATGTTATTGGTTGTCCTTGATTGATGTTATGTTGTTACTGACCCTACGGCGAACAGGCACCAGTGACATGACAACGACCTATCGCGTCATCGTTCTAATAACCAGATAGCTGTGATAACGGATGTACCTAGAGTTGTATGTATACTGCACACGAACTACTTAAAAACGCTACTGGTATTTTAAAAGCAAAGCCAAAGTAAGTAGCCTATTTATGGTACCTATTTTTCATTATGACTTCTTCCATGTTGAAGTATTTAATACCTACCCATTTAATAATATCTCTCAGGGTCACTTTAGAATAAAAATTATATTGAAAATATTACCAATTTTTGTGGTGTTTCCTATCAACCTATCATCATTATTTTTAATATCAGATTAAATCTATTTAGTACAGTACCATGCTTTATGGATCACACGATGACGCTATAATTTTATTCCCCCACCGAAGCAAGGATAGCTCATTACTAAATCATCCAATAGAAAGACCTGTTTGCTTGTGAATATAAAAATTTCAAATAAAAGACACGGCCCCAGCCGATTGTTAAAGCATAACGTAGTAATTTGTAAGTCAATTCATCTCGGTTCATAAATAAAACGATTTTCGTCAGTAAAATCTGTTCCAATTCGGTGTCGTCCCGTCCTACGCAGCTCCCAGACGAGTGCGTTCACCCACGCCGGTCTTTTATCAGGCGCTGTTATTAGAGCGATGCTTAAGATAATAATAATGCTGCGTAGAAAGGAGCGACAATTGCTTCGTGGGCGAGATATTTGTTCGAAAAACTATATTTGAGAATGCAATACAATACCACAGTAACGTAAAAGAAAATTAAATGTATAGGCGGATGAGTGACATTAGAACTAATAGTTTAAAACACTGTTTTTTTTTTGCAAAAAAAGGTTACATAACAAACAAACAAAGTTTTTGGATCTTTCGTCGATGACGATTGATCTGATTTTATATCAAGAATTTTAGAATTGAGCCAAAGAAGGTAGCTGAATTTCAAACTCACTTTGAAATTTCAATTTTAATTTATCGCCTTCTTGGCTAATATATTAAATGTACCGTTTACTAAATATATTCTCCATGTGAACGGTACTACATGATGTTGCTTTTAGCCTTAATTTAGTACGTAACGTAAATACCTATCTGAATATATTAGCCTAGTCTGTCGTGCCGTCTATTCTCAATATGTTTACAACGATAAAACAGATCAATGCCCTACACCTAGAACAATAACGTGACATTCACTTATTATCAATCAATTTAACAGTCTGCAAGCAATGTAGCGGATCATTGTTCCGAGCAAACAATATTCCACGAAACATAAAGACGCGTTCACACCATTCACACATACCTGCAAACATAGAGGGATTCCAGCAGTTGCATCCATCATAGGGTATGCTTTTTTTTTATTGACCTATGGTTGTGTCGAAAAGGTACGACCAATCAAGCTTCACCGGACTTCATAGAGTCATGCATTCGAAGCATCCTGATATCGACTGCAGATCGCCCGGGCTGGCAATGGTTGGCATCCAGTTATGCCCGATATTGAAGTAAAAAGTTAGAATCGTGTTCAGCATTGCATTATTAGTAGAGATATCTGCTTCCGATATGGTTTTTTGAGCGAATAGTTCTAGTTCGTTCTCAAGAATTTTTTTTTGTTGATAAAACGTCTTATTCCCACAGAAAAGTGGATGGAAAGATCAGACAGGGGTTGCTAAGCTTTAAAATACTTTACATTATGTTCTTCATGCTAATCTCCGAAACCGATATGTGTTCTGAAACGCGCTACAGGAGATTTTGGCATGTTTCTGTCATTATGAACCTTATTTATTTGTAAGTCATCTATCTAATCTTGAAATAATAGACAACGCGATAGGATCACTTTTTGCTTGTCTCGGAAACATCTTCCAGTCCAGTTGTTCTCACTACGTTACTTTGTACTTCCTCTCTGTTTACTGTTTTGTTTTCGCTTATCGGTCAAGTGATAATGCGACGGATTCCAAAGACAGGTGTTTTATTGTTTACTATCCATATGAACGTGCAAGAATCTTACCCTGAATAGTGTAAATATACAAACCACGCATTTTGAATTTAAAGCTAAATAAATAAAAATATTGTAGCTAATATAATAATGTAAGATAATGTTTAAAGGCAAAGATATGAGAGTAGATTTGTCTTCTGTTTGCTAATAGATTTTTTATCTTGTGTCAATGAAAAATAAATCCACTATTATTATAAAAAAAAATATTCAGGCGAGTTACCTTGTAGAAGTCTATAATACTAATGCATATAGCTTGTAAAGCATATTGCTTGAAAAAGCATCATAAATGTGGAAGTAGCTAAACATTCATTCATAAAATAATCTCCACTATTGACTTTGAGACAATCAATAATATATTATAAATGAAGCTACTATCAAAATACATGTTGACTTATTTATCGGAACTAAAGGAAAACCGGTCGTAAACAAATTTGTATAAAGACGGAAACATACTAAGGTTGTTGACCGGCAATCTAGGTCTTGTATTAATATTTAAATAAGGTTTATTATTGTTAGTGAATGACGCTCCAGTCTAGATGAATGGGTCTCGCCTCCGCAATCCTCATTGATCGGGCGTCCCACTAACCTGGAATGCTCATTATATTTCGTCCTGCAATTTATCATGCCAAAGAATTCGTACTTAACGGGATTAATACGAAATTGGAACCGATTTAAAAATTTAAAACAGCATGTAGATATCTATCTAGATATCGTTGCTTTCAAGACTATTGAGGCTCATCTGATTATAAAGCAAAGTACAGAAACTTTGCAGTAGCGTGTATCCAATTCCTTGTTTTGTGTTTTTTTTTTAAATACTTTATTGCAGCCACACATAAATCATCTTAAAAACTAGAATATGCGCAAAGGCCTATATATTAATATTGAAAATTTGACATAGTATTAAACATTGTCATCAAATACAGCATATTTTGATGACATAGGTGATAGGCAGTGGTCGACAGTAGGTAGGTTGTTCTTTATTTTATCCCAAACCCATGCTCGTTCCCAAAAGTAAATGCTCTATAAAAGTACTAAAATACTTTTGACAATATAACTTTCTACACTTGAAAATCTTGAACTTATCTCTTCCTGACATTAAACGTATGAAAAGGTGAGGAGAGAGAAAGTCTTAATTATGCCTTTTTGTGTATGTATGTATAGTATAGCTTATACTTTAACCACTTTCAATTCAACATAGGATTTTGAAATTTATAAAATGTGACTAACGTATAACTAGCTGCTAGCTGCGGCTATAGTATTTGCATATTTTTATAGGTCAGGATTTTCCTAAGAGAATAAAATTTTGATTGCGGTAAAATGTTTGTCTATCCCTCCCTACCAAATTATACAGTTTTTAAACCATACGAGTTGGCTCATTTTTCATGTTCAGTGAAAATTTGTCTGAAAATATTATCTAACATAGCTTTCGTAACCAAAACACATAGGTAAAAAAGATACGTTCTAAAAATAGTCCAGCAAAAGCAACTGTCCGTTCCGCTTCACCCACTGTCACGAACAGACGCGGAGATTGTTTCGGATAAAAAATGTAGTGAAACAGGTTCCACCTTACCTAACACGTACCTTCTTAAAACGCTTTGAATACCAATGAAATGATCAGCTGATTATATCGTCTATGTAAAGACGCCAAAAAATGCTGTATTTTTTAATTTGTTTGATGTGACCGAGACGAATATTTTAATGATTGAAGCAACATTTAGGTTATTGAAGTGCAGTCATTAAAAATCAGAAAATGAAATATTGTCTTTTGATCGAATCACCGAATTGAAGTCCCTTTTCGCATGCCAATGCATGCGAAATGCATTCCGATCCAGTCAAATAACCAACGGTCTTCGTAAGTTGTCTTACGAAACTGATATCACGATGATGATAAACTAATGTCGATACAATACAAATACATTTTATTGACACGCTGGAAAATAAGCTAAGCTTCCTTATTTGTGGACAAACTCATCGATGAAAAAGTACTTCAAGTTACGCGTCCCAAAAAGACGCAAAACCGACTTTCCCCGCATTAGCAGGAAGTGGTATGTTGTGCAGGCTGCACCGATGACGTCACGGATGACCCAGCAGCCGTGGGGGCTGGGCCTGACGTCAGAGGGGGTGGGGGGTAGACAGGGGCCAAGGACGTCGCCGGGCCGACCGTCGCGCAACACGCCGCAATCAATACCACGCTGCCAACGCGACTGTACATCATGCCAATTCTATAGATAATTCTTTAAGTTACCCTTAATGATTTTTTCAAATCATTCCTCAACTGACTGTACCGTTTTGTACAATGCGCTGTCTAGGTAGACGCTTCTTCAATAGGAAAAGCGTTTGATACTTTTTCCATGGTTTATTCGTCATCGGACGGCCGGCGGTTTTTTTTACGATTGGGGAAGTAAGTGGGAAAATACAATTATTCTTTCGAAATTACGCTAGGCAGTTTTGGTATGTTTTATGTGACTTTTCACTATCCCCATCATATGTATTTTTTGTTGAATTTCAAGAAAATCTTCAGCTTTTCGTATTATAACTTCTATATAGTATTTATTTTACTCAGTCAAATTTAACAATCCAGTTGAAGAAGTCGATTGATAACAGCTGTTATTTACGATCACTAGGCGGCATTATTTCTACGCATATTGCATCTCGAATTTTTCTCACTTGCCAAGACAAATCAAATGCATTTCTACCTCTCTTAGTATCTCGTCTTTTAAAGAATTGCTCGATTCAGATGGTCGCTTTAGTTCTCCAAATAACCATGGTGTCATGGTCCAAGAAAACAAAGTCTAACAAAAAGTCCACGTGACTGACACAAGCCTACGTCATTTCTACGTCATTTTGCCTATTCAGCCTTGTCGAATGCGTGTTTGAACAGCGCAAAAACGTAGGCTTGTGTCAGTCACGTGGTCTTCTTGTTAGACCTTGTTTTCTTAGACCATGCATGGTGCATATTAGTTATTTAATGAGATCGGATCGATTCGCACGCATTTAGCCACGGTGCTGGGCACACACACACGTGGCTGGTGAAATGTATGTCCGATACACGTGTTGCGTGGCGTGAGTGTGACGCTGGCGTGGCGGTGGCATTTTAGTCACACAGCATTTGCTCTGTGATACGGCGGCTTACGTAAAGATTCGGCAAAATATATTTTATGTTCGGTTTTAATACAGTAGTAATATGGTCCTGTCAAGTCTGATAAAAAATGATCTGGTATTTTTTTAGTTTTCGAGTTTTTTTTTCTGTTACTTTTCATGCTAGTACATTTTTAGTCTTACTGTAGGTACCTACTGAAATGATGCACTTACCAGCGAAAAAAAAACGTAAGTTTATTTTTACAGGGTGTTAGTTAACATGTGGCTTAGGTATTAGGCATGTTTTCAGCCATTTAACCTGAAACCTGAACAAAGATACAAATAATTAATCGTATATAGCAAGTGAGAGAGATGATAATAGTATTATAATATAACAATACTTTTTTAATAATGCGACTGGGTTTATTGTGACGGTTTTTTGATAATTTGGTTTTTCTTGTATTAGTATTTTTCAACCCAGTTTCTAGTCGTGAGGTTAACTACTGCAGTTTACCTGTTTGCCGTCTACAGAAGACGACTGTCGTACTTTCCAGATTATATTTACTTTAAATAGCGCTTAATGTGTAAACTACCTAATCCTTTAAAATGTTTCCCAAAAATACCTTACTTGTACATCAGTGCCGAACACCGAGCAACGTGCATTGCATATTGAATGAAAATTCATCTCATCACAAACGAATATCAGTTTGTAGGTCTATTTTCATTTAAAAAATATATTTCATTCAATATTCGCTTACTGTAAGTATTATTTGTATCTGTCAGACTGCATGCATATTCCAAAGCTTATTTCTGATAACTGTTAGTATGATGAGATGATGTTGACAAACCCTTGCTATTTATTGCTTAAGCAGATTTTCTTCAAAAACTCTTCTTGGCTTATGATGTGTTGTGTTGCGTTGCGGTTGTTACCAAAACCAGTGTTTTGACATCTGCCAAATGACAGATCCCGTTTTTCGCCGGCGGGCACGTGTTGGGCCGGCGCAAGCGCGTGGCATTTGCCGGTAATTGCATTTCGGACGTTACTCCCGCTGCCCTCGCTACTCGCAAAATCTGGAGCGGAACCGGTCTCATCAGCAGAACTCATTAATTCCCGTCACTCCTTTTTTTTCTGTCTCTACTTCATGCGATGAACGTTTAAGCCAGATTCGTTACAGGTTTTTGCTGACTGTGTCGTATTTTCGATAGTTTGCTAGAAAGAAATTCAAGCTTTTTTTGCAAAAATTCTGTTTGATTTGCTTTAATATACCTATTTTCTATTTGTTTATTCTGGATACGTTTTGATTTAACTTCAACGTCGGTCTCGGAATGACTTATAAATATAATAGTTTTTCTATCTCTAATTGGTAAATTAAACATTTTGTATCCTTTGCCTTTATTTTGACCAATATTATATATAACAGATAAAATAAGACAGATTTTGTTACTTTCAAACTAATCACAACTATCGTAACATGGGTTTTATCGACTTGACAGCGCAAGTGATTCTTTCAAAATGTTTAATTTGTCTTCTTTTTCCTACAAAAAAAGTCAAGTATACCTTTTATCGGCCTAAATTTAAACACGATTGATCTGGGTAACCTAGAAGCGTCAGTTAGGGGAAACTTTGATTATTACACGGAGTGAAACTTCTTCTTTCATCGTTGTAGCGAAGTGTACAGTTTCGCGCCGCTTTTGTTTGCCTTTGAGGTGGAAGAAAGGTGTCTTTAATAAACGACTTCAAAAGCATCCTGGTGTTGGCAGCTGTTACTAAACCTTTACTTATTTTCTTACACAGAAGTATTATATGACTAAAACTTATTATACCTACAATAACTTCGCCTTTTACAATGCAAAACTTTGGTACAAAAAAAATAAAATTTCTTACAATAACATTAAATTAATCGGTAGGTTTGTGATGTAATTTCGAGTTGGCATGATATTAAGACAAAAAGATCTAGATCATTATTATAATAATTATTGATTTAATTTCCTAGAGAATTATCATTTTTTATCTCTGCCTTTTTCTCTTTTTACTCATTATAATATTATCACCTCGAAAACATACGTTAGGCTAGCAATAACTAATGAAACATTCTTGAATACCAGAAATTTATGTGTCTTTTATTACTTGCTGTAGTTTTGTAACTACATACCTACCGGATATGTTACTGCTGAATTCTCAAAGTAGACAAAATGGAATATCGTGACGAATTACTGTGATTGCTCTCACGACAAACTATGTTGTCGAGGGTGGTGTTAGGGGGTGGGCAGACGGGACACAACCTGGGAACGCAGACCAGCCGTTATTATCGTCTAGACTAGATATCATTCGTTCATCTGATCCTTCCGACGACGTCTCACTCGCGCCTTTTGTTAAATTTCACAATTACATTTCAAGTAGTAACTTTCTCTAATTTATTCTGTATCGTGCTTATAATTTCAAAGTTTGTAAAGTAAGTTCAAATAAATTATTATTATCATAATATCATACTAATATTATAAAGAGGAAAGATTTGTATTTTTGTGTGTGTGTGTGTGTGTGTATGTTTGTAATGAATAAACTCAAAAACTACTGAACCGATTTAAAAAATTCTTTCACCATTAGAAAGCTACATTCACCCTGAGTTCACATAGGCTACCTTTTACTGCGGGAAAATGCCTCATTCCCACGGGAAAAACTGTTAACGCGGGCAAAGCCGCGGCGGGAAGCTAGTTATTAATAATTATAAAGTAGGTTATTTTATTCTTCTGTCTGTTAACACGAGTCGTCATTGTTGGTTTTTGATAAATAATATTGTCTAGACTGATTGTTTACATTCATCTAGTAGGTACTTATACTGTTGACTATTATTATAAATCGTGTAGAAATTGCGACACATTTTCATTCAATTTATATATTATATCTAAACCGGAGTTCGGCTTATTCCAAAATGCATTATCATCCTTTGTAGTTATTATAATGCCATTAAATCATATTGTACCATTCATCAGTTATGTAATTGCGTATCATGACTTTACAAATCTTTGAAGAGACTTCTGTATGAATGAAGAAATTAATAAGTAAGTAAGTAGTAATTCTCGTAGGTACTCTATTCAATTATTGTTCATTTAATATTAAGTTACGTAAGAGTTTCGTAATTGAAAAGAAATGGTGAAGAAGAACGACAATTGCTTATAATAATTATGTAAAGAACTTTACGTAAAGTAGAATGTTATGATTAGGAATTGAATAATGAATATTTTGAAACAATATTTAAAAATAATATACAGTATTATTAATTTTAAAGTTATGTTTTAAAGTGTCAAATATTATACTTTTATATTTGATGGCTAGTATAATTTTATATTTAGTATCGTCATAATGTTATGCTTAGATTGACAAACAACTATCCCGTTAGTGCTTTATGGAAATCCTGTAGATAAATAGGTAAATTGCTAAAGTTTTAGGAAATATTCCAACGATATTGTTATATTTGTAGAATCATTAGTTTCCCAAAATTTATGTAACGAAACATTTTTTCAAAATAAGCTTAGTAAAGTTTATATGCAGGCACATCGCAAGTGGTAGTTACACTTACATCATTTTTTTTTGTTTCTCTGTCCGTGTGTCTGTTTGTACGGGCTAATCTCCGAAACTACTGGACCGATTTAAATGAAAATTTGCATGGTGTCTTTATGTCTCTGGATACTTTTAATCGCGGAAAATTAAAGAGTTCCCGTGGGTTACATAAAAATTACTACGGAAAAGTCGGAAAACAACGCGGGCGTAGCCGCGGGCAGACAGCTAGTTGTAAAATAATAAGCTGAATTCAACAAATACGTAAAACATTAACATAAATGTCGGTGATCATATCACAGCCCTGCTCATTGACTTTGAAAGTGGCAACCTTGAATTTAAAATGGCAGGAAGAACGCAATAGCATAGATTTCCTCCATTCCCATTACTTATTTATTTATTACTAGCTTCGCGCCGCGGCTCCGCCCGCGTTAATAGTTTTTCCCGTGGGAATGAGGAATTTTCCCGCGGTAAAAAGTAGCCTATGTGTTATTCTAAGGCGCCTGTTACACGTAAAGTATTTACTGTGTTCCGGCAATAAATACTGAAGTATCGTGGTATTTATTGAACGTGTAACTAGCGTACTGATGGATGTCAATATTTAATCATGGATTTCTAGATTTCTTGATTCCGCATTGACGAACCGTTGTAATATGATAAATATTGAACGTGTAATCTCGCGTCAGTATTTACCACGTCAGTACGCATCACGCTAGCGATGGAGGCGGACGACTTGTTTGAAGAGGTGGAAGATATTATAGCCGAAAACCTTACATTTTTAAAGTCTCTTCCTGTTGATAAATAATGCATAGTTAAAGCTAATTTTTCTCTTGCGGTAATAGCTTTTCTCATCACTGTATCTTGCTTTTTTAAAAATGGTGTTACCATTGTTAGAAGTTCTTCAAAGCAGAAATCGGGCATTCGAAAATATTTCTCGTAATCATCCATTTCGCCATGTAGTTTAATTTTCGGCCATTAAATTCAAATGGGTGTACCTCTCTCTTTGTAGGTACCAGTTTTTTGACCATTTTGTTCTTTTAACTTTTTTTTTTTAAACCAATTGCTAAAATAATAGCCAGACAAGCTTTAATTTTTAGCTCTGTGTCCATTTTACGTGTATTCAGCAAGAAACTGCACTAAATACTGACATAATAAATATTGTACGTGTGTTCTTCTGGTGTTAAATCAAATAATTACGTACGTCTATCAATAAATACTGAACTGACGGATCACAGTAAATACTTTACGTGTAACAGGCGCCTAATGTATAAGCTATATTATTGTAAAGTTTCATTAAAATCCATTTAGTAGTTTTTGCGTGAAAGACTAACAAACATACATCCATACTTACAAAATTTCGCGTTTATAATATGTATTAGTAGGATTATGTATAGTTAAAATGAAGGGGCATATCCATACGCATGTGATGTCAAAATCCATCAAGCCGTTTAATTTAAACTATAGAGCGTGCCACAAAAAATATACATTCACATAAACAAACACTTGATAAACAAACTCCTGTAGTCGAGTAAAAAAGTTAAAGTTAAATGAGTACCTACAACCCATGGCATACCGGTTAAATTTTCATTAAGATATTACATTCGGAATGAAATGAAATGATGAAATCCAAAATGACATACGAACATACAGCCTGTCGAATTATGAGAAATAGGTCAACCTCATTAGCCATTCTTGATGGCAAAATAATGTTTTGAAAACGAAACATCATTTTGTTCTATGTACAATACAATAGGTATTTACTACTCTAAGAGTCTCACCACACTTAGCGACGCGGAACTGCGTAACCGGCGGCCTAAACGCTTCACGTCCTTTTCATAATAGAGATTTCTCTCCAACTTGGCTGATGCGATTATTGAAAATAAATGTTGTGTTGAAAAATGAATACAAAAGGTGGTGGTGGTGGTGTCGCATGGGCTATGGCATGGGTACGATTTGGTCCGTCTGGTTGCACATTTTGTTTGGATATTATCTGATATTCCATTAATAGTCCATGGTAGAGATATTTTATCTAAAATCCATCAGCTATTGATATATAAAAAACCACTATACTTTAATCTGGTATCGAGCCCTACAAGTTAAATAAATATTAATGAGAAATATAAGTCATCGCATCACATCTTCATATCGTTAATAGTGTTTATTGTCCCTACTAAGGGTTTCACGCCCACTGTTTCACGCCTACCATGAATCAGGGTGATAGATAAGTCCTTAGTCCACGCTGACCCAGTGCGAGTTGGTAGAATTTTACCATTTTGTTTCCCTTACTATAAAACGTAAATAGTTTAAGGGTTCAATGAGGAATCTGCAGCAAAAAAATTAAATTTGTATAGTTCCGCTTCGACTAGTGTGTAGATACCCTCTAGAATATATACTTAGGTACTATTTGTTTTGAATTCACCGCACGGAGACACCATTATCAGAGAGCCGTTAGGCCGGTGCATTTGACCTCTTGCGACTCCATTTAATACATTTAACGATAATAACCCAAATAATGTACTGTTATACTACGATAAGAAAACAAAATAATATTTTAACAATAAAACTTGACTTTCCTTTGAGATTAATTTATTGTCAATAAATGATACCAACGTCTAAATAAAGAATTCAAATAATAACAAATTTTATTCATTAAATGCCACCAGCCAGTCGCCGTGATTTGCAATGATTTATGTACTTGAGTAGAATGTTAATTTTGTGGTTTCGGTCGCTTTCTTATTTTTCCCATAAATATAAATTCCATGAAAAATTTCAGCATACAATACAATATACCTAGATAAGATAATAATAATATACTTTATAACAATAAAGAATTGCCTACCTGTTTATTAAAGTATGGTCCCGCAAATAGGGGTGCTTTGTGTATAATAGATGGCACTTTCGTATGAAACGGGACAGTCTGGTAGAGTAACGACCGGCCGCCGCATTTCTCGCCTCCCTTCAAATTGGCTCTCAGTCAGCCGTTTTAGGGGCATTCTACGAAAAAATCTTCTTTTGTCGCTTACGTGACACGTAATTGTAGCAAAAATCGTCTTTCTGTCATTATTAGAAGACTGCTACATAGACAACCGACACCCTTTTAGTAGCAGCAACTAAGAAAAGAGGGTCAATCAATCCATACAGCTGACTGTACAATAGCGTCACGTAACGATACCTCCGTGAAATGTTCCTTCGCTTTTTACCCGACTGCAAAGAAAGGGTTATGTTTTTCACATGTATCTGTGTATGTATGTGGTATTCTTTATACCCTTCAATTATCCAAACGGCTGGATGGATTTTAAAGATTGAGGTGTTTATCGATTCGTCTGAACCGTGAGATGGTTATAAGCTAGGTTTTGTTTTAACAAAACCAAAATGGTGGCCGAAAAGTACAAAATGGCGATAGAGACGAAAACCATATCAAGTGGCACATCATTAGATAGGTCCTTCAAAATGAAGATGATTTTTTTTAAACCATTTTACGGCCATAAGCTCATTTTTGTTATCATCTTTTTAGTTCGCTTTTTAAGCAGTCGGGTTCTTAGATTTTTTTGTATACTTTTTTTTTTTGTTATTTGCTCTAAATGTCCAAGAGACTGCCGCTGGACAATTGTAATCCGTCCATTTTATTGCTGATCCAAGGTGATGTATATTTTTTATTTGAATGGTACCTACGGTTTATTGTGTTCGAGTATTATGTCCGCGTCTATTGGGTAGTTTTCCCGTTCAAATAAGATTTTTCCAGATACAGAAAAATAGTTTAGCCGTGACAGTAGTATTTAAAATAATATATTCCAGTTTATCTATAGCAGCTAACAATTTAAAATGACGACCTACTAAACTACAAAACAAAGAAACGGTAATTGTTGCCTGGAAGAAATCGCTTAGAGCGTTAAGCTTGCCTTCTCCTCTTTTGAGTATTGTTAGGTACTGTATTTGATTTGGTTTTGTGCAATAAAGTATATTTTGAGTTTGATTTGATAATTATTAAATTATTTTCATAAATTTCTTCTTGTGTTTTTTTTTGCGTCTCTCTCACATTTTCAGTTCGTTAATTGCTTAATAATTTTAAACTTTTCGTTGAGTGTTGAAAGTCTGTAAAATCCTTCGAACTTATCAAATTACTCATACGCACGAACTTTTAATTGCTTGCGAATAAGTTTGACATGGAGAAAAGCTTAAATACTGGCGATTTTATTTATTTTGCTCGCTAATTTGAATTAAAATTTTATTGGTTGCCTGGTAGAAATTGCTACCTTAGCAGTAAGGCCGCCTATTTGTACACTTTTACTGTTGTATACTGAATTTCTTATTATTACTGGTGTGCAATAAAGTATATTCTATTCTATTCTATTCTAAAATAATAATGTATAAAATACAGATAGATCTCTTTAGCTTTTTTTTACAAAACAAATTGACGGAAAAATCGTAGTGGATTTCAAAATCGTGCTCTGACGTCACAAAGGGTTTATTGTATTTATAAAAATAAATAAGTACGATTGTTTGAATGTGCATTGTCTGGTCGGTTTGGTTTTACCATGTTTTTATTTTCGTCGCATGATAACTGCAATGACTTTCTACTTTCCCATGCTTTTCCTTGATATTAAACCCCACAGCTGGGCGGGAATCCCCGGTCATTGTGCCAAACGAACATAATGAGAGGAAGACGATTAGACGACTGCAACTAGGTCGGCTTTTATGATGATTAACTTTTTAATGGAATTCGTTTTTGGGTGGGTACTTATCTAAAACGCGTCTAGAATACTTTTTAACATTTTCCGTTTGAATAAAATCAAATTCTTTCTACCTAAGGAAGAAACCTCAGTCTAGTTTTAAACTTTTATAGGCTGTACAGAATGTGGAGACATGTCATAACAGAATTCAAATAAATGCACAAACATAAATATGTACTTACTTACTATACATAAATAGATGGACAACATTTAGATAATAAGGTAAAATAAGAACTCATCACATAAATGCTAATCAATTGATTTCCTTATTAAATGCGTCATTTTATTAATTAATAATTTACAAGTACATATTATTACGTTACAATTTTAGTTATTGCTTATTACTGTGGTAGTAGTGTAGTACTATTTCATCCATCATCAACATTATGTCATCGTCAATCGATATTTCAACTAAACAGTGAGTTTTTCATCAATATCGTCTTTCTTTCGTATTCACTCAGAAATGCCTGAACATGTATTAGCTGACTCGAAAGATAAGGATAAGAAATATGTCTCAAATTGCCTTACAACTCAGCAAATGGCTATTAGTGAAAACCCTACTCCATTCCTAATGTGGTTATTGGATTTTACGCCTTAGCGCTCACGTAGGCAGTGCGCTACCGAGACAATACGGTAAGACGGCTATGACTATAAGTATGAGCTAATGGTGTAGTAGATATCTATTCGAGTAATATACTAACTGGACAATTTCATATATTATTATATGCAACTAAAATAGGATTGGAATTTTATAATGGCTTGTAGTTATTATTGTTAAATTATATTTTACTAGCGACTCCGCCTGCGATAACAGTTTTTCCCGCTATAAAAGTTAGCCTCTATGTGTTATTCTTAGATGTACCTATAAGCACCGAATTAAGAGCGTCGGTGGCCAAGTGGCTAGGGCCGTTGACTTCCATTCGGAAGTTCACGGGTTCGAACCTCGGCACCGTACCAATGCAGTGGGGACATACATGAGCTGTCAATGATAAAACACAGAATACTGAATACCAAATAGGTAAAAGCTATTTTATTGTGAAGTTTCATTACGATCTATTTAGTAGTTTTCGCGTGAAAGAGTAACAAACATCCATCCATCCTCACAAACTTTCTCGTTTATTAGGATTAAAATACTCATAAAGTGCCTAGAAGGCGCGTGAGTTGATACACCGGCATCCATCCAGTTAAGCTTCGCTTGATACGTTGATTTTGCGACTAAAGCGTAAGTCAATTAAAAAATAACACTCGTTATCTTAATAATATCGCTATCTGCAAGTTGTTGTTGAATGAAGTCGTCCATGTGTTTATTTAATTTAAAGATGTATTAAAACTAGCCCAAGATAAGGAATATTACATAACGAAATCGTTTGTAAAAAAATGTATCATCAACCTCATTTGCGGACAAAATAGATGCTCGCCCAAAGTAACGGGAAAACAATAACCGCAAAAACATCGTTGTTTTATTAGATTCGTAAGTTATACGTTAACATACTCATACTTAGTAAATTCAAAGGGATTTCTTCACATCAACGTTTTTTCGGTACTAAGTAACAAAACTATCAATCAAGTAAATATATACAACGAAATACTTGAATAATTTCAAAACATACCAAATAAAAAGCAACGTAAAAGTGAAGCTTTTGATTGACAGCAACATGCGTACGCGCATTGAAAGCGACTGAGGCTTTACATTAAAGGCAGTTAGCAAACACTTTCACGCCGTTCAAGCCTTATGAATACATGTATTCAAACCTTTACATATTAATACTTCCATTAGATTTATTTACATCTTGAATCTTATACAAGATAACGTGTTATATGATTACATACTCGTACTTACTATAGGGATACGGACAAAGATTAAATAGGGAAACGGTTTTTATTTTTCATATTTTACAATTCAACTTGCTTGCCCGATCTCTATACTTTTGCAGTTACATTACAACCTAACTTCTTTAACTTTTTTTTATTTTCTTGCGTTTGAATGTCTGTAAAATCCTTTTCGCTTCTTCTTCTTTCGCTCATTTTATTCCTTGCATAATATAAGAAGAACAAGGGGGATACTTAAATATTGTCAAGAAAAATAAATAAAATAATCTTTCATTACATGCAAGAATAATTTGAAGACATCGCCTAGCTATATGTATAACAATTAATTTGAATTATAATCTCTCATCCATTGGTATAAATTATCTATAACAGAGGGATGCCATCCCTTTCAATGGATCCGCACTCGAGTGGATGGAGTGGAAGGGAATTTATCATTCAAGACAAGACAATCGAATCGAGATCTGCAGCGCCATCTCCATATCATTGTGAAGGGGTACTTTGTAGAACATTGTTATTATTATTTTATAGAATATGGTTTTCATCAACATCATCACCTCAGCCGAAAGACGTCCACTGCTGGACTGAACGAATCTTTTATTCTATTGTTTTTTACATAAGAGTATTCTACTAGTAAACTGCTCTAGCTTTGCATGGGTGTAGTTTGAAATTTATTTTATTATTTATTTATTTATTTATTAATTCTGAATAATCATTTAATTCAGTTGAACAAGACAATAAACTATACAAAATGTATATTATATAGACGGACCTAAATATGTATGTAACCTTAACATAATGTGTTTTTCGACGAATTTTTGCGATTTGGTTTTGTGGTTAATTTAAATATTAGAAATAGAACGACGCCCGAGTTTAAAGAAATGTGATCGAAGCCCGAGTTTAAAAAAAGCGGCCAAGTGCGAGTCGGAATCGCCCATGAAGGGTTCCATAGCAGCCAGTAACATAATATAAAAGTTTTTGTAGTTCGTTGTGACTTTGATCGATGTTTTAATAATAGTGAAAGGTAAATTGCGGTTTACGATTTATGACGTATTAAAAAAAAACTACTTACTAGATCTCGTTCAAACCAATTTTCGTTGAAAGTTTTCATGGTAATGCACATCATATATTTTTTTTAGTTTTATCATTCTCTTATTTTAGAAGTTAGAGGGGGGGGGACACACATTTTTCCACTTTGGAAGCGTCTCTCGCGCAAACTATTCAGTTTAGTTTTTTTTTTTATTAGGAACCTAAATATCATTTTTGAAGACCTATCCATAGATACCCCACAGGTATGTGTTTGATGAAAATTTTTTTTTAAGTTTCAGTTCTATGTATGGGGACACTCTAAATTTATTGTTTTTTTTCTATTTTTGTAAGAAAATCTTAATGCGGTTCACAGAATACATCTACTTACCAAGTTTCAACAGTATAGGTATTATAGTTTCGGAATAAAGTGGCTGTGACATACGGACGGACGGACGGACAGACAGACAGACAGACATGACGAATCTATAAGGGTTCCGTTTTTTGCCATTTGGCTACGGAACCCTAAAAATCGAAGTAGTCATAATGTAGCAATTGACTCTATTAAGTGTGTTTTTATGACAATATAACACTGTAGAGCTAGCTTTAAAGATTAAGTATGAAGAATAAAACAATCATTATAACCTTATAAAACTTTTAGAGAAAACAAAATTCATGTCATTTCATCATTTCATCGTTTCTCGCTACCACAAAGCGATGAGTGAATCTGATTTTTGCTGCTTTCAATTCTGGCTCTTACTGCATACGCACAGGTCGGAACGACACGCCCGGAAACATATTGACAATATTCTGACAGCACCGAGCTGGGAAATGACACCGTTTTCCCTCCAACGCTGTCATATCACACAGGTTTCTGGGTCACGTGGCCAGTTTTGGGTTGTGGGTCTGTTTGACGAGGGATAAGAGGGGAGGGAAATGCCCTGAAAATATCGCCGCGTCTGGCGAATGACAGGGGGAGGGGACAGCCTAGTCCTGTACATTACATTCTATTTATGTGGCTGTTTTTTCGGGCCTTTTAAAGAGCAATAAGATAGTTTCTAGAATATCTTTATGTTCGAAATTTTACTATGCGTGGTTTTATTTAATTTAGCTCTGCCTAGTCCTTTAGATTTTTTTTAACAGTAGATTTCGATTCTGTCTTTTTTGTCATTATTTTTAAGCCTCGCTAGTATGTTCTAGATTATTCTATCCTTTCACACTGTCTGTACTGTGATCGATCGTTCGAAAACGAATGGAAAGTTCATTGTCTGGCTAATGAGGCTTGACTACTTCGTGCGGAATCACAGATTTAGTTAATAAGATATTCGGCTAGATCCCAAACTGCACCCACGCTCCTCCCACTCCCAGCATGCCTATCCTAACAACCTACATGTCGGGGCCCGTACGTATCTACTTGACCCAAAGAATAATAACTGATATTCTGCTATTATTTAGTATTATTTATGCAGTCAGCAGAATCAAGTCCGGTAAAGCTTGATCCGTCGTACTTTTTCGACTCAAGCATAGGTCAGTTAAAAAAAAAGTCAGCAGAAAAATATTATTATCTTACTTCTTACTAATATTATAAACGCTAAAGTTGGTGAGGATGGACGGATGTTTGTTACTTTTTAACTTTACAATAAAATAGCTTATATGTACATCATAACACACACACACACAACACATAGGCTACCTTTTGCAGCGGCAAAATCCCTTATTTCCACGGGAAAATCTGTTAGCGCGGTTGGAGTCGCGGGGCGGAAAGCTAGTTATATAAAGTGATTTAAAAATCAAAGTAACTTTAATTACCCAAACGTTATTTAATGCTAACAGGATTTTGATTTTCTTGTGGTCGTTCTACTTCTCTGATGAACGCCACTTTTAAACGGCTAACCATGGACAGCACTAGTCACTGGTACTGCTTGCTTATCGTGTGGGTAAAATTACAAGGTTACCCTACCTCACAAACCCTGGTGTCGGAAATATTGAGCCGCCTATGGTACCATTTATTTGCTTTGATGTCGAAAATTGGTCTAAACTTTTGAATTTGGATTGGAATTTTGAATTTGTTTTACACACTAAATGGTAAAACCTTGTATTTCACACTTTTCTGTCTGATTATACAATCGGATTTTTTTCAAACTAATCAAAACTGAAACATATTCCATGGTCTGGTTCTTGACGACTGCGAAAAAAAAAAACGACTAAGTAATAAATTGCGTTTGCCCAAAAATGTGAAAATGAAAATTAGCTGCAAAGAAAAATTGTGTATAGAAAAGCGATCTAACAAATATTGTATTTACCCTAAGCCGAGTGGATACGGACCCCGTAATCGGCGCTTGGTTAGAATAACTAATACTATGCGTGCCAAATAAGAATAGGATCGCGCTTGCTGCTAACGTCACGAGACAGATGTCAAAATACGACAGAAAAGTACGGTCTACAAAAAAATCTAATGATATGAATAAATAATAATTAATTTGAATTAAATGATAGAGATAACACAAGCACAACAAACAGCAAAATTGTAATATTATTACTGGGCGCACCGATAGACGCGTCTGTGTTGCCAGATTATGTGGATTTTTGTGATTAAGGTTACCTCGAAGAGAGTTGGCCCCACTGAAAATTCCTAATATGATTCTAATATGATTATTTTGATTATGTTATTTAATAATTTAGGTATGCAGGTATGCATAAAAATCACGAAAATTCACATAATCTAGCAACACGGACGCGTCTGTCGGTGTAGTAATAATATTACTATTTTGCTTATTGTTGCGTTTTCTATATGATTTAATTTATTGAAATTAATTATTATATATAAAAATTATTACATTTTCTTGCAGACTGTACAAAGACATTTGGTGACATTTGTCTCGTGACGTTAGCTGCAAACGCGATCCTATTCTTATTTGGCACGCATAGTACGTGTTAACTATATTCGCAGGCATTCAGACCTCGGGAAGGTCAAGGCTGCCTTTAGAAATGTGTGGCGAATAGAAGCATATAAAATCTAACCACACACTTGGCACGGGCTTATCGCGATTCTTGCCTAACTTTAATTAAATGCAATAAGCAAGGATCGTTATTATTTACGAGTATTATGTGCTCAAATACCTACTTAAAGAATATCTTCTTAGTTGTAAAAAGACCATTCTTTTCGAAATGGAGCTTCAAAGGAAGACAATAAAGCTTATTTCTTAAGCTTAATAGAAATCTTTTAATTTCGTTCTCAGAGAGAGATTTTGTGTAATACGTCTTTTTAAGGTTTTTCCTCTTTTCGCAATAAGAAACCTAAGTACATATTATAACTGGGACGTGACCTACATTGCAGTCGGATAATCATGCTGCTTGAGAAAAAGTTATCTGAAAAATTTCGTTAACAGCTGCAGAGACTGCACGCTTTTTTGTAACGGTAGATTAGATAACAATCCATGCACCAAATTGCCTAGAACGTTGCAACAATACGTTCACAAATAACCTATACATTGAATATAATGCACAACTATTAGCCAGCCAGGTTTGCCGCTTTCCACGCGCTACAAACATACCATTTATTGAGAACTCTCCAATTACACGATTTCTCTCCAAACCCCATTCGAAAAAGGAACGCCGCCGGAGTTCTCGGAACTCTGGCCATTCAAATAAAGAAACGGTTACCGTTATGAACAGAAAATTCGTGAATTTTCGAAGTAAATGGAGAATAGTTTGTTTTGTCCCCAAGTTTTTAGGGTTCTTCCTTCCTCCAACATGGATGCTCTTGTGGTAGGCTCTTTTGAAATGTTTAAAAAAATCTGCTGTAGTCAATTTGGGATGGTTACGGGCCCGCAGCCTTCACATGTACAAAAACTACTAAGATCCTGTTGTAGAAATATTCGAAAGAAAACTACAAAGCCGATCGTATTTATAACCGTAATACAACAATTTTGCCCATAGTGTGTGCTCGCTCTGCTTACCCAGACAGGGAAAAGGGCGCGTCTTTTTCTATGTATTTATTTATGCTTGCTATGCTATGCTTTGCTTGCTTTTTCTGTTAATTTGTAATTCGATTATCACTCTCTTTCTTATTAAGTCTCTGAACTGAAGTATGCACTGAACAAAATTTTTGTAACAAGTTTTCGTTTGTACAGAACCCAGACAATCTATTCGGTCGCGCACTAGATATCAATTTTTTGTTCATCTCGAATCCGGATAGGAGCGGCGAATGGCCATTGTGTAGCAAGCTGTAGCAGGTAAAGTCGGCAGCAGTGAAACTACGGGTATTTTACTGTTAACGAATATTGGAAATGTTGAAACTTCTGCTTCGATGGCGCCGTGGCAGGAAATAATACCTCTATTTGCTTTGAGCTGAATACTGATTTGCCAGGATTAGAATGAATGAATGACGAGATCATTCTTTTATATATTCTAGCCGGACGAAAGGAGTACCATGCTAGGTACACATGGCTAAAGAATTTTATTTCTTCTTTCTACTTTTTTTCAAACTAATCTTTCTTTCTGAAATCACAGTATGCTTGCGGCTAGCTTGTGCACAAACTAACATTTTATACAAAGGAGATCATTCATCATCATCATCATCATTTCAGCCAGTTGACGTCCACTGCTGGACAAAGGCCTCCCCCAAAGATCTCCACAACGATCGGTCCCGCGCTGCCCGCATCCAGCGGCTTCCCGCGACCCTTACCAGATCGTCGGTCCACCTTGTGGGGGGCCTGCCCACGCTACGTCTTCCGGCGCGTGGCCGCCATTCAAGAACTTTTTTTTCGGCTATCGGTTCTACGTGCAATGTGCCCTGCCCACTGCCACTTAAGTTTCGCGATTCTTCGGGCTATGTCGGTGACTCTGGTTCGCCTGCGAATCTCATCATTTCTGATTCGATCACGCAAGGAAACTCCAAGCATAGCCCTCTCCATCGCTCTTTGGGTGACTCTGACTGAGCCTTCTTATGAGGCCCATCGTACGTAAGCGACCACGTCTCAGATCCGTAAGTCATCACTGGCAACACACATTGGTCAAAGACTTTAGACTTAAGACACTGCGGTATTTGGGACGAAAAGATATTGCGCAGCTTCCCGAACTCTGCCCAGCCGAGTTGGATTCGACGATTGACCTCTTTTTCGAAGTTGGATCTACCTAACTGGACTGTTTGTCCCAGGTAGACGTAATGGTCTACAACTTCAAGAGCGGAGTCCCCAACTTTTATTGGAGTGAGTACTACATGGGCGTTCGACATGACTTTTGTCTTCTCCATGTTCATCTTCAGACCCACTTGTTGGGAAACTCTATTGAGGTCATCGAGCATTGTGCCGAGGTCCTCCATGGTCTCAGCCATGACCACGATATCGTCAGCAAACCGAAGGTGAGTGATGTACTCGCCATTTATATTGATGCCATGTCCTTCCCAGTCCAGAAGCTTAAAGACATCCTCCAGTGCAGCGGTAAACAGTTTTGGAGAAATAACGTCTCCCTGTCTCACACCTCGCTGCAGCTGGATTGGTCTGGAGTTCTGATCCTGGAGTCGGACTGACATAGTGGCATTCTCGTACAAACACTTCAGAACCTCGATATACCGGTAGTCAATTTGGCACCTCTGAAGAGACTGCAGCAATGCCCAAGTCTCAATCGAATCGAAGGCTTTCTCATAGTCCACGAACGCTAAGCAAAGTGGCTGGTTATACTCTTCGGTCTTCTGTATAACCTGCCGCAGCGTATGGATGTGGTCTATGGTACTATAGCCCTTTCGGAAACCGGCTTGTTCGGGAGGCTGGAAGTCGTCGAACCTGCGCGCGAGACGATTCGTGATGACTCTCGAAAACAATTTGTAGATATGGCTCAGAAGCGAGATGGGTCTGTAGTTCTTCAAAAGGGTTTTATCACCCTTTTTAAAAAAGAGGACCACCACGCTTCTAAGCCATGCCTGCGGCGTTGTTCCTTCGAGGATGACGGAATTAAATAGTTTCTGAAGGGCTTTTAAAACTGGTGTACCACCTGCCTTCAGAAGCTCAGCAGTTATTCCGTCATCACCCGGCGCCTTGTTGTTTTTCAACTGTTTGAGAGCCATCCTAATCTCGTACAGGCTGACGTCCGGGATGTCTTCTGTATAGTGTCGGGTTAGCCTAGCTCTCGGGTCCGTTGCAGCTTGGCTGACAGGTTTCCGTGTCGTCGTGTACAGCTGTCCATAGAACTCCTCTATTTCTTCCAGTAGCTCAGGCTTAGATGTCACAGTTCTACCGTCCACAGTCTTCAGCTTCGTCAATTGGCTTTGCCCAATAGACAGATCTCTTGCGAACACTTTGGAGCCTTTATTTCGCTCAACGGCCTCCTTAATACGATCCGTATTAAATTGGCGAATGTCGCGAGTCAGAGACTTTGAGATCTGTCTATTGAGCCGCCGGTAGCAGGAAGCATCATCTGCAGATTGCAGAACCATTTTCCGTCTTTCTTCCATGAGCCTGAGCGTGGAATCTGAAATCTTTTTGGTTCTATTTGAGCGGCGGGTCTTAAAGAACTTGGACCCCGCTGTACGGACAGCTTCCACGAACCTGTCATTGTATTGGTCCACTCCCTCGCATTCTGCTAGGCATTCAAAGCGGTTTTGCAATTCGAGCTGAAAGTGTTCGGGGTTTTGGATTTGGATTGGCAACGGACGGAGCGTAGACTTCATCAAGCGAGATCTTTCGAGTCTGACATTGATATTCAATGAGCCTCTGACCAGTCGGTGATCGCTCCCAGTTTTCACAGAGTTGATCACAGAGACATCATTGAATATTTGTCTTCTCGTCGACAAGATGAAGTCTATCTCATTTTTGGTCTTACCGTCGGGACTAACCCAGGTCCATTTGCGGTGTTCCGACTTCTTGAAGAAGGAATTCATCATGTAGAGTCCTTCCTTCTCCATGAAGTCCACCAGCAGCTGGCCCCGGGGATTTCGGTCTCCGACTCCAAATAACCCCACTCTCAGCTCATTCCCGATTCGTTTGCCCAGCGTCGCGTTGAAGTCCCCCATGACAACAGTGAAGTGAGACTCGGAAGTATGTATGGCTGTTGAGATGTCCTCATACATTTCCTCGACCTCAATATCGGGGTGTGCCGAAGTAGGCGCGTATACCTGTATGACCTTCAACGAATACCTTTTGGTAATTCTGAGTATAAGGTATACTACTCTTGCCGACACACTCTCGACCTTGATCACGCTGTTCACAAGGGACTTGTGGACCAAAAACCCGACCGACACCACCTTGGGACAGATCTTCGCCCTCCCGGAAAAAGAGCAGGTTGCCAGATTTGAGGATTATCGAGTCCTCTCCCTCTCTTCAGACTTCAGATAATCCTAGGATGTCCCACTTAATCCTGCTCAATTCTTCCTCCAGTTCGAGAATCTTTTCGTCGGTCCGCAGTGTCCGATTGTTGTATGTTGCCAGGGCCAAAGGTCGTCGGTGTTGGTAACAACGAGCTGCCCGGGGATTCTTAGCACCCCATGCCCCGCCCTAACCACAGCTGTTACCAGGGCTGGGAACAGCGGGGCTGCCGGGGACTAGGGGCCTTGTTTTGGTTGTATTATTCATACTGGGGGGATTTTGCCATAATCGCCACGCTTGGCATGCGGGTTGGCGATCAACAGTGTCTGGTCGTAGATACACAGAAAGACGCTGCTGCCTGTCTTCTGGTTAAATCCCTCGGTCGACTTCTACGACCCCCACGGGAAGAGATGGGGTGGTACTATTCTATGCCGGTACCACACGGCGAACAAAGGAGATATGTATAATATAAGTAAATACCATAATATGTTGTGTTTAAAGAACGTACTGCAGCAATAATAATAGATTATACAACTACCCGCGGCGGAATTCCGCTCCGGTTTTTTTATGGCTGTAATAAAATGTGTTATATGTGTATGTAGAAATATCCCAAATATTTACTTACTGTACTACTATGCATGTTTCAATATGTTGTTTCTATTTAAAATTGCATGACGATGTCGACACAAGTAAAGAAGAGTAAACGAACAACTAGCGAAAATTTTTTTTTTTTTAATGGAGTTGTGATAATTATAGCATTTTTGTATAATTTTACTAGCTTTCCACCGCGGCCTCGCCCGCGTTAACAGTTTTTCCCGTGGGAATGATTAATTTTCCCGCGGTAAAAGTAGCCTATGTTCTCTCCCAAGGTCTATTCTATTTTTGTACCAAGTTTCACCAAAATCGGTTCAGTAGTTTTGGAGCCTATTCAATTATTGAGAATATTATACGTAATTTTTTTACACCTTGGGTTACATTATGGGAGTTTTAGGAAGGATCCCTAATTTTTTTGAAAATAAATTGTAGATTATGTTATCCGGGGATAGAGTAGCTTCCCAACAGTGAAATATTTTTTGAAATCGTTTCAGTAGTTTCGGAGCCTATTCGATGCAAACAAGCAAACAATCAAACCTTTCCTCTTTATAATAATAGTATAGAAATTTATTCAAACCATACTGATTTCTTCCATGCAATTATAAGGTAGAAGACTGATATTTAACTGCAACTGAGATGAGCATTGCCTGTGACATGCTTTTGAGGTAGTAGAATATGACGAAAGTAATAAAAAACCGTCATTTTTTACTATTTTGTGTGGGACTGCGACCTTTTCTGTCAAACAAACATCATTCCTGTTACAGTAATTGTATTGTGAGATTGCGGAAGGCAGGTGTGACTGTGACCGGTGTAAGGGTGTTAGCCATTTTTGCTTGGCCTTTATTTGTATGGTTTCTGTATGAAGAGGGGTCTCCAGCCCTAAAGTATCTGTGCAGCGCCGGCGCCGACGCGAGACAGATGCGGTTGCGACTGCGCAGTGTCGGCTGCCAAAGACGCGGTCCGCTGCACGCGCACACCTGGCTTCAATCGAATGCGTTTCGGAAAGGCTCCAGGAAACAGTGTTTTAAATTTTAATGGACCCTATATTGTTTGGCACTTAACATTGTATGTTTTTATCCTTTCATCTTGTGCGAAACTTGAGCAATATTTTGGTTTGAGCAAACCAAAATGCTGTAGACACAACACACGTTAGAAATGCAACTAGTCTATAGTTAATATTATGTAAACTGGTCATGTATGGTTGTAATGTTGTGTTCAATAAATAAATAAAAAAACCCTGGAATAAAAAAAAACCTTTGTTCAAATGGCTAAAAAGTCTAAAGCAAATGATAGGTTAATCAGTATCAAATCAAGCAATTTGCGAGAGATATTCGTCTCTATAAATGTTTCTTTTAATGAAATATAATCTCCATAAAAGATCGCTAAATACTTCGCTAAATAAGTGCTGTTTAAAAAAAGTAATATATTTTTAAGTAATTCCAATCCAAGGTTTAATTTTAATGTTCATCACGGTCTGTTTATCTAGATTTTTTCGTAACATACCTAGAACATTATCGTAGCACTATAAAAGCCTAGCCGCACGCAACTCGATCTGTGAGACAATAGTTACCAGCCGTGGTGGTTTGGGATCAGATTGCGGGCGGAAGTATCGCAAGAGGCGCAAGTAACGGGATGCGCCGGATGGAGTGGCGTGCGGTAATCGGCGTCACGCTCCATGCACCCGGTCTTAGCTCACTTTACCATCGCTCACTGAGGGTGATGATGACTTTATGACAAAACATGGCTTAAAGTGCAGCAAACAACGACTTGACGCTAAGAGGTTTCTATAACAGCCTTCGTGGTCAAAAGCTCGCCTGACGTTACGACATTTTGTAGTCGTCGTTGTCACGTGGTCGTCTGCTTCTGTTTTGTCTTCGGCTACAAACTTGTACTTTAATGGATTACTAAAACTAGGATCGCTCTCAAAGGTTAATACTGAACCAAACACACAACGTACACGCACTACTTACTACAGCAAGAGATTCCGCTGCTCGCTGTGTCAAAATATTCCATTTTCCTCATGACCAAACTATTTCACCAGTTTTGTGAAGAAATTGTATAAGTAAATGATATATCAGAGTTCCATCTGGGGCATGATACCTTTCCAAAATAGTTCCCACGGATACCAAATCAACATATTAGTTGAATTAGTGAACTAGTGTGATCTTTCGTAACATTTAAAAAAATGCAATTCACAATCAATTCTGACTTATAGTTTTTGGATTTTTATTCTACCCGTGAAATTTTCGAAGAGACTTACATTGTTCACATCTGCGCTATTATTACACAATATGCCAGACGTTAAACCGTTACCAAATTGCTACGTCTAATACCTTCTCCAGAAATGGTCTAATGGTCTAATTGTCTTCATACGTCTAACCTATTGTTATCTACGGATTGCTAATCTAACTTTCGCAATAACATTCAGTTGGAATTCTTGGAATGAAAGCATCGTAATATAAGGAGTCTTATTTCGTGAATTACAGTTTTACTGTTCGCTCGTCAGTTTTAAAAAGAGAAAAAATAATATCTGCATTTATCTGCATTTATGTTTGGATATGTGCCATTTCTTTAGAGGAAAAACTACTTTAATGCGTTTACGGAATTTTTACTTATATCGCTCGTTAAGGGCTAGCAGAGTCCAAATCTGCAACACGTTTACAAGTGAAAAGTCCTATTTGAAATGCTAATAGCCCCATAAGAAAATTTACAGTGTTTACAAATAACAATAAACTACTGGCTGTAGACGACCATTCAGGACCGGAACATAAGTCCGGTGAAGCTTGATTCGTCAATTTTGCGACACATGCATAGATAGATGGAGAAATGAAACAGGTAGGTCCTAATTACTATGAGTTTAAACACAGAATTATATGATGTTTAAATTCCCGTTTTCATGATCTTGGTGGTAGAGGGCAAATTGAAGAAACAAGTGCATAATGCAGGAGCTGTAATACATGCAGTGATGGCGCGCATGACGCAAGCGCTGCGTCAATGCACAACGGCAATGCAGCCGACCACTAATCTACATTCTTCGTCCAAAAATAGATTCAAGTTCTTTAGTGATAGTGCTTCTTTTTAGATGCAGTATTGTATTTAAACTGCTTCTATGTTCCAGTCTTTAAATAAAAAAGAACAAGACTTCTGTTACTAACGAATTCTAAGACAATAGAAATATTGACCTAAGGAATTGACCCTGAATGGTACGAATGCTCGCATGACTAGTCCTGTAAGTGCTTTTAATAGGACTTTCTTTATATCATATATCAACAGTTTTATTACTACTTTATTGTTAGTAACACGTCTTCTCTCTCATGTGGACGACAATCTTCTCCACTGAAGACAGCCAAGTTTTTTAAATCGCCAGAAAAGACAATGTAAATTTGACTGAACTAAGTGATGTCATATCCAAAAGTTAAAAAATAAATTCTTTGAACTCTTTGAACAATTAAAGGCTTGGAAGTGGAAGATCCTCTTCAACAACCCATGTTATAATAGGACATTTATTCTCATTTGTCATATTTTAAAGTTGACAATATTCAGTTCCTGTGCAATAAAAAATATTGCATTTGCTCTTAACATAAAGGAAGTGCAATGAGCATTACACATTTACCAGTAATGAAATTTTACATGCATGTGTGGAAACAAGTGCAATATAGTGTCGTTTCTTTCCATGTGTTCTACTTGGGTTCCATAGAAGTGTGGCCGGGTGGTAAAACTCTCACCTATTTCGGGTTCTAATCCTGGTGGGGCATTTATCGAACAAATATCACTTTAGGACATTGCAGGCCGAATCACCTGAAGTGTAAAGACTATATTTGCAGTTTCACTGCGACTTCATGTCATTGACTGCAACATGCGTTGCGTATTGCTTGATTAGCAATATTACCTATTTAGATTTATATTCATTTTATTACTTTACTTTACTTTGGGCAACAGACTAATACACATGTCTACTAAATCAAGAACCTAGTTTCATTCCTGCCGCCTACGTCCCGTCTAATATAGAACACCTGATTGTCCGTATTCCGTGCTCTACGGATGTAGTCGTTATAGGAGTCATGTTAGAAGCCTAAGGTGACACCAGGATTTGTGAGGTAGATTTATTCGAACGGAACCCACACGATAATAAGCAGCATAAGAGCAACATGACTTTTGAAACTAGACCATGTTAAACCTTTAGGGATTCCGACATTGTCAGTTTCAAGGACGCCCTTATCCTGTTGAACTTTCCACCGAACTCGTAATAAATTCAAGAGTAATCAAAAGTTTTGGCGAACCTCTCGCGCGGGTGCTTCCGTCGTCGGTTTTATTTATGTTTGTGTTGTTAACTGAATGAAGTATGGCGTCTCCTTACACGACCTCCATTCTTTAAGTTTAATGCCCCAACCGCCGCCGCCGCTTTGTTTTATCGCTTCCTTAATTTCCACTTCCATATTAAAACGCCGAACAATAGATTGTGTGATATTCAGAATGGCAGAACGAATTTTACGACGAATGCGTCTCTTATAACCAATAAAACGTTTGATATCGCATGTTGTGACGTTTAGGCGTCGCAGGTAGGTAGGTAGGGGTCAGTGAATTCGTTAAATTTTAAAGTTATTACCTTAAACAATTATTTTCCGTTCTCCGGGCTTATTTCTTGCTGATTAGAATAAAAGTAATGACTGGCCTTAACAGGGGTGCAGCGGCGATCCAGTCACGAAGGTAGTCAGTCACTCAGGGGTATGTGGGTAGGGAGAAGGAATCTGAGCGACCTTTGTTCTAGTTTTAAAAGACTAGATTTGAACCTGGAATTCGCAGAAATTCCATGCATTAGGCTCGGTTAAATTACCTAAGCCCGTTGCACAATACACCAGAAGCGTTAAGGTCAGTCGTAGAAATTTTTACTATTAACACTACTGGCGGTACAACGAACTTAGATCGCATTCACATTTTTAAATGAGCTAAATATCTAGATAAATGCAATGACAACTCACCCCAGCGGGTTCAATCACTGAATTTAAATTAAAACTTTAAATTAAGAAATATTAAAATCAGCAACGCTAAAGTAATTACGGCGATTGTCCGTGAGAGTAAAAATGACGCGTGCGAAGTGAGTGCTTCCAGAATATCAATGTCACCTTGCGGTCACTCACAGCAAAGGACGCATACAGCGAACCGGTTTCCTCAAACGGAGTTCCGCGCACGCAATAATTAGCTAGCTACGAACCTTTTGCCACAGCGTTAATTTAATAAAGGGTTCGGTATTAAAATTGTAAGTAATTTATTTTGAGTTTAAATGAATAATTGAAATACTGATAAGTTATTTTTTAGTATAAGTTAGCTTTTAGATTATGTAAATAGAATTGTAAGTTTCATGATTTAAATTTATTAGGATTACAAGTAATGTCAAGTACAACGTTACAATGTGGATATTGAATTCTAGCTGTTTCGTTTACTGGAGGCAGATTTCGGTTACGAGGAGTTATGCCGATTCCATTTGTCAATTTCAGAACCAAATAGAATTCGACGTAATTTGCGTAAATCAGTTTCGTGTTCGTAATTGCGATACATATTTGGAATTAAGATATTGCCTTATAGCGGAGTGCGCGCTGGAATACTAATAGCGGATCTGCTCTTGAACGTAACCTTGTTTGTTACACGCTTAAACAATCTGCGCAATTTCATGTTGGATATGTAGAGCAAAAGAAGAATAGATAATATTTATATTTCATTGCGGAATAATTGCGATGCAAATATCAAAACCAAAATTCTGCAACCGCACATCTAACATAACAGTTACACTTAACAGATATACATATTATATTTTAAAACAGGGATCAATTAATATTAGAAAATATAATGCCTTTAAAAAGGGCTTGTTTCTTAGAATACTAATTTATCTAATCTAGACTTAAATATCCTCTAGCCAGGTCACTTCCGTGTTTGTTTGAGGAAGGGCAGACAGGTATTCTGCCACTTTCACCGACACAAAAGGATTGCACCCAAAAGTGAAACGTGTACTGTATTCAAGCAAATATTATTGCCCCAGTAGTTGGAGCAATTAGCAGAATCGTTCGCGGCCGATTGTTTCCGAGTAGCAGTACTGGAAAACCAACTCTTTGATGCGCCGTTAGGGTTTCTCCGGAGCGATCAAACAGACGCGAGTTTGGAAAATTTGAAATTGATTTCAACTTCAAACGTAAACGTTTATAGCTTCTGGGTTGACAATACGAGTGAAGTTATGCTATGAAGATTTTATGTGTGTTGTCTGGGAATATTTGGCACTATGCCTTTTAGTATATTAGAATATTTTATATCCAGCGGCAGTTTTATAGGCAAGCATCCATGCTTCGGTGAACAAAGATAGACAATCGGATATTCCTCTCCGGATAGGAGTACTGTACCTGCCGAGATAGCACGAAGTTTTATGCTTGAAAAGACCTAGTTTTGTCATGTAGATATTCTCATCTTTTTGGAGGAAATTTTATTAGGTAGGTATGGCGCGTGTCTCACAGGTTTCACAACATAACATTCCCGCATGTTTGATAGCAAATCTTTACTACAATCCACACTTTGTCCCCGTCACAGCAAGTAGAGTAGAACAGGCGCGCGCGGAACGGTGACGTAAGGCAGCCTTCACACTTCGCAACGCCCGTTGGCAAAGAGCTGATGCGCTGCTGGTTTCAGCCAGGATTTAAATAAAAATAAAAATTTAGAACAAATTGTGACGTAACGTTGATGTTGGCAATATGAGTTGATGTGCTGTTGGGCTGAACTAGGCTTCACTACATAGTATAAAACAAGTCGCTTTCTCTGTCCCTATGTCCCTATATCCCTATGTATGCTTTAATCTTTAAAACTACGCAACGGATTTTGATGCAGTTTTTTAAATACATAGAGTGATTCAAGAGGAAGGTTTATATATATAATACATGCATAATATACTTAAGGATAACCCACAATAACCATTTTCCCGTGCGGAGCCGGGGCGGGTCGCTAGTTTTAAATAAAATTAGAACAAATGTGAGGTAACGTTGATGGTGATAAAGACTAATGCGCTGCTAGCTTCAGCCATGATTGTAACAAAAAAGGTCAAGAGCTGCTGTGATGCTGGTGTCAGCCAGGGATAGTAAAAATAAAATGGATTAGTGACTTACAATCAAAGCAAAATATCTACAGTAGTTGACGACATACTAATGCGTTACTAGGTTTGATAGCATGCCAGTAATAAGCAACAGCAGCAGCAGTAGTTTTTTTTTTTTTTAATTGACCTATGTTTGTGTCGAAAAGATACGACCAATCAAGCTTCATAGTGTTATGGATCGAATACGAACAATAATGGTTATTTAGTACTGACATGACATAGCTAGATTTACTTTTTTATCTGTAAGAATTATGCCTAGATATATGTATATCTATAATTTGTATAGTAGGTACTCTATATTGCGCGGTACGTTCATGTAAATAAGAGGTTATTTTTATTTTATCGTGTTATCGTTCGATATTATGTGCGGAAATTCCAAATTACGTCGCAGTTGATTCTGTTTAATGCTAATCGTGTGGGTTTTCTAGTTTTCGCCTATCTTCCTCACAAACCCTGGTGTCAAAATTATTAAGCCGCCTAAGTAAGACATCCGTAGATAACAGTCGTCGGGACCAACGGCTTTCCGTGCCTTTCGAAGGGCGGAATCATCTTTCTTTTAGGACAATCAGGTAGGATCAGCCTGCAATGTCCTAACAAAACTGGGGAAGTCTTACATAGTGATATTTGTTCGACGAGTGCCTCACCGAGATTCGAACCCAGATCTCCCGTAATGTGAGGCGATTGTTTTGTCACTCTACCACGGAAGCTGTATAATTCTATCTAATACCATTATACTTACTTCTTCTTTTCGTGTCGATTCGGCGACATAATCTGAAACTATAACAAATTATATTATTTAAAAATACACGTTCCTTAGTTTTGTATGCAATAATGGTAATAGCGTTCGCTATGGTAAATTTGGGAAAACCGCGTGTAGGTCGAGGTGAAGGTTGATTATGTAATATTTGACTACACAAGCACGTGTATTGATTAAGTATTCAGACTTAATTTGCGTAATATTGTATTAGTTAAGAGTTTGTTTTATAAATTCCACCCTGTATAATTATGTTATGTAGGTATAGGTAGAGATCGATATTGTAGTGGCAGTGGTCAGCAAATGTGGCTGGATACATTAAAATTTTATTTTCTTAGGGAAACTTACAGACAAATAACAATAATGTGTCTTCAGAATGATTTTGTACAATGCTAATGAAAAATCTCCGCAGATGAAAACTGCTCAAGTGTCTCAAGAAAATGTTGGGAGTATTATTTGTGTGGTTTTCAGATAAATCTTGTTTTAGTATAAGGCCGGAAACAAAACTTAACTTGATTTTGTAGGACGACGACAGTGAAAAAGTTCTAGAATTTAGACACCTTCTGATCAGTGAATTTTATTATTACCCTTACAATGATGATAGTTTTATTCACAACTGCCAGTTCTTTCCCACACACAAGTAACATTCCGACAGTAAACTTTAAATAAGACTAAAGACTGACTGACTGACTGACTGACTAAGACTTTTATAAGATTGCGCCACGTATAAACCTTCGAAGGTTTCTGTGGAGCAGTAATTATAAGAAAAAAAATGTATGTAATTATTGTGTATAAATAAAAAAAAAAAAAAAAAAAAAATCATTGATTGACATGTTCTTTTTTTTCTTTCCAGATCGGTAGGTCGTCAGAGTCGCCGATAGACTTCGTGGTAATGGACACAGTGGCCGGCGACAAAAGCGGCGACACGAAAGTGCTACAGAGCACCATCTCGCGGTTCGCGTGTCGCATCATCGCCGACCGTAACGACGTCAATAACTGTCGCATCTACGCCGCCGGGTTCGACTCCTCACGAAACATATTCCTTGGCGTAAGTACTGATTTGATTGATTTACTCGTAGGTTCTGAAACTTATCTCATCTACAGCACACTTTGAGAACCAAATATTTTTAAACGCCTTTGCCTTTAATCACCACATTTAGCACAGTAAACTTTTACTACATCTGAATATCACTATGGTATTACATAATTAATTTAAATATATATTTACTGGGCAAGTAAAAACAAATCTCAGAATAAAATTGTTTTATTTGTAGTACAAATCTGTATTTTAATTTGATGATCCAGCCGCTTGATACAGGATTACACTACACAAGTCGCGTCATTTCTATATAATATTTTTGAAACATTTTCTCTGTGCCCTTTACCGCCCAGCAGGTCCAATTGGACTTTGCATCGATCTTAAATATCAGTTGTTTTTTATTTATTTTTATTTTTTTTAATTGACCTATGCCTGAGTCGAAAAAGTACAACGGATCAAGCTTCACCGGACTTGACTTATCAGTTGTTTATAGAAGAAAATCTCGAGGCGCGTGTTCAGTTTGAAATAGTGCGACTGCTGAAGTGTAGTCATGTTATGAACCATCACTAATTCTGTGATCTACTATCATTAAATTCCTAACGAACTGCCTATCGGTTCCAGGAGAAAGCGACGAAATGGACAGAGAGCCAAGAGATCGACGGTCTGACGACGAACGGGGTGCTCATCATGCACCCTCGGGGCGACTTCTGCGGCGGCGCGGCCAACTGCGGGCCCTGGCGCGAGACCTCCGTGGGGGGCGCCGTCTTCAGCCTGCGCGAGAGTCGCTCCGCGCAACAGAAGGTGCTTTTTACCAACTCTAAGTTGTTGGTCTTTTTCATTCATGTGGGAATCGAAAAGGATGGGAGATGAATGAATCTAATTTTGAATGAATGATATTTAAAATAAGAGCGCAGCTGTCAAATTTAGCTTAATTTTAAGCGGGATGTTTTCGCATGCCTGCTAAACTAGTGCGAACTACGCGTAATATCGCTGTCTCTAAATTTAAGTTGACAATAACCTGTCTCTTTTCGTTCCTAAGAACGTAAAAGGGACATATGGTTTTTAAATAGTTAGAGCGTTGCCCATTGTCTACAGACTTGCGGGGGAGGCAAGCGCTTCTTCTACTTATCGTGATGATGACAAATTAGATCATTGTGGCTCTGAACTTAGCCACTTCTACTGCATCATTTTTGGCGTCCATCAGGTTCTTTTGCAAGCAGGTTGCAGGACAGGCAGCGAAGGATACCAGATGCCATAGACTCAACGTCCCAAACACATATTTCCGATTTGGGCCCTTGCTTCGGTTAACTGAAGACTATTTAAAGGAAGTCGCTTAAGCAGTGATCTAACAATTTCGATCAATTTATTTAGCAACCCCCTACCTCAGCTAGGGAAACTGGATTTCACCCCAAGCCTCGCCAAAATGTAAACAAAGATATATCAAATGTAACCACGATTGACGAAAATTGAGCATGGTAGTGAGTCGCGGATACGTTTCCGTACGTGAGATATTACACAGTTTACATTCGACCTTATCATTTCTGGGAACCCCACACAGATAAGCGAAAACAATACTATAAAGAAATAACTGTAGGATATTTTGACATTGTATTGTGTTTATCTTCCCCAGAATTTTAAGTTGTCACGATGATAATACATCTGGCTTATTGTATGAAGGTCAAGGTCGATGAAGATTGCCTTAACACTGAATTCAGTTAAAATTATCTTGAAGTCTGACGAAGATATCTGGTGAGGGTCGTGGGAAGCCGCTGGACGCGGGTAATGGATAATAACTGGTAGTTAGGGAAATCCTTGGGAAGGGGTGTTTCTTCAGTACATCCCAGTAGCATGACGCACTGTGACTAGAGATTATATCACATCAAACTGTGTAAATGCTGTGAGAAATTCACCATTATAGATATTACAAAACGATGTCTTATCAATCGTAAAATCTTCTATTTTCTTCCTTAGTTATTTTATTTCTATTCTTTTCAAACGTACAGGACTTAAATCACTTGAAATCAGTCTACCATGCACAAATTAAAAAAACATTTATTGCCATCAGACACTAATATAGGTAGGTAGTGTTAGAAATGAAAAAAAAAAAGTTTAGACAGTATGATAATATCCATAATTGGAGCTATTTGTCATCATCAGCGTATCTTATTGAATACAGCCATCAATCAAATACAAAGTTCATACACCATCAGTAATATACTACTGTACGATACTGATACTGCCTAGTGTCTATATATATACCTATCCTGCATTGTATAAGAAATATGGGTGAATTATTTTAGTTACCAATCAGACTCGCAAGTCTTTTTTTAAATTATGTCTTCATTTTTCTATTCATTTACCGAGCAAGAGATTTAGTTTAGTAAATTGTTAATCGTGTAGTTAGTTACAATATGATGAGATAAACTAATTTTACTATTATAACATTTCAGGGCCTGCCCTGCCAAGCAGAAACAAACGTGCTGAGAGATGGAACTATGATCGACTTGTGTGGAGCCACGTTACTATGGAGAAGCGCTGAAGGACTGAAGAATTCACCGGTGAGTTTCAATTAATTTGACAAAACAAACATTATTTCTTGATAAATGAAGTTACATTCAATTTCTTTTCTGTATGCCTACTATGTAAGTAGCAACAGGCTCGAGAAGCTGTCAAACGCGACATAGTGACATTAGAGCCATAGTAGTTCTGTCAATATGTCGCGTTTTACAGCTTCTCGAGCCTGAAATGAATGAAATGAAATGAAATCATTTATTTTAACTTTTGGACACTTTTTTGGACACTTAGTTAAGTCAAATAAAATTACATTTAGTGGCGAGTTCAGCAAAGCAAAATGTGCGGTCTTTTGTGGAGAAGAGCTCGCCGAATAAACTCCACAAGCGTCGCATCTTTTAAAAATTATATTTTTTTTTAATATGTAAATTATAGGTACAATATATCTTAATAAATTAAATTATATTAATAGCCAACTCAAGCAACCTCATTCCCATGGAGATTCGTCTTCTAAATAATCAGATATCTTGTAATATGCATTTTTAATCAATTTTTGCTTAACTACAACTTTAAACTTATCTAAGGGTAAGTTTTGTATAATAGTAGGAATCTTATTGTAAAAGCGTATACAGTCGCCCTTAAAACAATGTTTTATTTTCTGCAATCGACTAATGTGAGATGCCAATTTGTCTTTATTTCTAGTATTAAGAGCATGTCGATCACTATTCTTTGCAAATTTTGTTATATTTTTTTTTACATGTAATAAATTGTGGTAAATGTACTCCGATACTAATGTTAAAATATTAATTTCCTTAAATTTTTCCCTAAGTGACACTCTAGACCTTAATTTATAAATTGCACGAACAGCCCGTTTCTGCAGCGTAAATATATTATTTGCATTTGCAGCATGTCCCCATAGAAGAATTCCATAGGTCATCAAGCTATGAAAATAACTAAAATACACTAATCTAGCCGTATCTACATCAGTATGTAACCCCCCCCCCCTATAAAAATGGTTTATTCTATCCGAAATATTATTATTATTGCTAGACGATCACGGCCAGTGAAACGAAAGTGGAAAGACTCTACATTATGAACCGCTTACGAGTAACCCCGAATCTTTTAGTGAGAATTTTGTTAGACCTAGCTAAATAGATATCCCTGTTTTAACCGCAAAGACTTATAAGCTTCCCGGAGATGAATAAAATGTATGAAATTTGGTAAGTTTAAAGGTAAAGAATATAAAGTAAATATGTAGGAAAGTAAATACTGATTAGAATGAGATATTAAGTATCTAAATTAAAACTGTATTGAATAGAGAAAGAATATTATGATAAAATTAACTTGATTATGAAAACTTATTATGGATAATGAAATTAAATATATTTTTTGAAATATCTAGTTGATGAATTGGAGGTTCGCAAGCAAGAAAATAGGAAAGTACTCTGTATTTGCAAGTTGATATGAAATTTATAAATCATACCCGGCATCCGGTGAGATTGAGTGAGAAGGAGAGTCTGGTAGTCTGCTCCACCTGCTATACTGCTAAATCAACATCAGTCATCATCTCCAATATACTTGTTCAATTTTGATTCCTGTAAAGTTAATTAGAAGTTGACTTTTGAGTCTCCACAGTCATACCGAAGCTGTGGAAACAATAAAGATAAAGGATTATAAAATATTATTTTTACGAACTGTGACTTTGGGAGCTCCCCAATCAGATAATCCTGCAAGATAACATAGGTATATATATTTATTTTATAAAGATCATAGAAAGTAATAAGTGGAAGAATTTTGGGAGAAATATACATAATAATATATAGATAGAACAAATACATGAACGTACTTATTGATAGGAAGGTAGGTATGGCAGAGGATGCCCAAAAATCAACAAGCATTACACTGAATAAAATTCAGAGTAATACTTAACTTTCTGATGACCATGTAGTCTGCATGCAGCTTCCGACGCCGTTGCTCCAGACTTCTGCTGACGCTCAAACCAACTCATTTTCTTGAAATTCCTAGTTTTTAATAACCTAAAAATTCTCTTCTCTTGGAAAAAGACTCGATGACTGATGCAACGCTTTTGCGGAAATCAAAATGGTCGACCTCGAATTCCTTTGTATTTTATTGCTTGCCCACCAAATAATATGATCATAATACATAATAATTAGAAAATTAATAATAAAATTACATAAAATAAATTAAATAATTCCGGCATGATTTTATAATATTTTTATCTAATTAAATGTTTATTTACTATTAAATATATCTATAATTGACGAAAATTTCTTCCTGTTCAAAACTAGAATACGGAAGTGAATATTTGTATGACAATAACGCCAACTATCGTCAAATTGTAGAAGCTCTGCTCTAACTAGTGGAAGATAACTACTCCCTGCTAATATCCGACTTTTATTTAGAAAATTGAATGTATTACTTTGATTCTATAATTCATATTTTAATTATATTATAAAGACTGAATAACAGAGTTAATTTGTTAGGTAATTCTTTAAGGATCAATCCTTTAAATGCTTAGATTTATACAATGCCCTGAATGATTCCTATTTACCATCCTGCCAAACTCCATGTACTTGATCTGGTAAGAAGATTAGTTTGTTTTTGCTTTTAGCACAAACTGAATGATTATTTAATCTGAAAGTAGGTAGAAATTCCAATCCGCATGGTATGGATGCTTACTACAGGAGTGCTATTGCTTTTCCTCAGTCAGACTATAATATCATAAAGTATTATATACTTTTGAAAATAAAATATTATGAACTATTATTTACTTATGTAAATCAAGCACATAAAAGCCCGACCAGTCAGATAGAACAACAATCATTTGGTCTTATTATTCTCAAAGATCAATACATTAAAAATTGATTATTTACTTTTGTATTTATAAGTCTCAAGATATAATCTAGACAGAATCTCTTTATATAAATAATATAAATATCTTCATAAAGACTTTCAACTAATAAGCATGTAATTAATTTATAACGTAATTTTTTATAAAACATTTGTGAAATCTGTACGGGACCCAGGTTGGTACCGTTACAGTCAACCCCCAAAATTTGCGCAGAGATTTAAGTGTTAAACGGAGCTAATTTTCCCCTATTACAAAGATTCATTTCATAAATTATATACTATATATAAAAATTTACTATAAATTAATGAACTATAATTTATTAACATTTAACCCAAATATATTATGTAATTTTTTTGGTGTAGTGTGTATTTATACCAAAAGACAAATAAATGCTAAGTGGAGGCAATATTATGAACCACTGACTAAGATCATAACATAAAAATCAAGACCGCAGAGAATCCTAATTCTTGCCCTACAAGGGATCCGGGTTGTGAGTCCGTCAGCTCTAGCTGCTATATGTCGCCAAACGCACCAAGCAAATCAATTTTTCATTTACTGTGAGTTCCGCAACATATCCCCTCGAAAAAACTAAGAAACCCCCACATGGGCTCCAAGATAATTATCCCATGATCAAATATCTAAGAACACAACTTGCGACATCATCAGAATTCATTAGTTTTTCGGAGCATGTATAGTTGCCGAATTTATTTCTGTGTCAGCTTCTTGTGGAGTGTGCAGTTATTTATAAGAGGTATAAAACACTCCTTCCAGACATCAGAGTAAATAGAATACTCAATGTCTAATAGTTAACCTAACACCAAGGATCCTATAAATAACATGCTTGTGTAACCACTGACGACGACTGGTTATGTGTTGTGTAATATGGGTAAAAGCCAATAAATTAGATCGTTGATCGATTAACTAGTGCCTTGTTTCAACCCATCAGATAAAGCTAGACTACAAGCCAAATTTTAATAGTAAAGTTCATGTTTAGTGGATGAAGAAGAAGAAGAAGAAGAAGAAGAAAAAGAAGAAAACTAGCTTTTCAAACCTTTCAACCTCGCACTAATTTACCTTCCCCTTTTTCACTTTCTCGCAATTGCTCCAAAGCATTAGCATTTCACAACGAATATTGAAATACAATTAAATTTACAATTAATTACATAAAAGATAACATAATTAGAGAACATTAGTCCGCTCAACACTTGTGAGAATATTTAACTATTTTAATTCATCCCAAATAATTCAAGTAATCAAACTTCACTCCTCTTTCTTTTCTGAGTGCCAGACAGATCTCAACAAAATAAATGACGATCGTAATGTTACAAAAATATGTCCACGAATACAAATTATTATTTTACCTATTAGTTTAAAATGTCGATTGTTAAGTTTCAAAATTACCGCCTCACTTTAACAGGTTTATTTTGCAGTTTCACTACTCACTATCACCACAAAATAAAAATATGTATAATGCACTAGTCGCACACACAGAATAAATATAAAGTACTTTACAAAGATATCCATAATCAAATGTAAACGTAACAAAATTATTACTTGCTATTATTTTAAGTCAAAAATCAAAATCAAACTCTTCTAGTTTTTCTATTTCATTACGTGTGAAACAGAACTTTCTCGTAGAGCTTCTACAATTTTATTGTAATATCAAAACAAATCATTCGAATTTCTATGTTAAAGATTATATAAATCAGATAATATTTAAATTGTCAAAAGCTAAAACAATCAACCCCCATTTTATTAATTCTTTAAATAGTTCTCAACGAGTATCTAGTACATTTAATATTTTATCTACTCAAATAAAACCACAATAAAAATCTAACCTATAACCATCACACAGTTCAGACGAACCGATAGTCACCTCATTCTTTAAAATCCGTCCAGCCGTCTGGATAATTCGAGGGTATAAGGAATACCACATACATACATACAAACATACACAGATTCGCGTGAAAAACTTAACCCTTCCTTTGCAGTCAGATAAAAAATAATTGAATTCAAATTGTAAGAACATTATTCATTATTTATTAATCAACCCCCCGTTATGATGACTTAAAGTTTGTTTCATCCAAACCTATTTATTTTTATTTCGTGTGACTATGTATTTGGTTTTATTAGTACCTAGCTGCTCGTCCCCGTTGGTTTTCGACTTTCTACTCCAAGGTCTATTCTATCTCCATACCAAATTTCATCAAAATCTGTTCAACCGTTCCGGTGTGAAAGCGTAACAGACAGACAGAGTCTCTATGATAAATGCGGAAGTGTCTAAAAATTTTACTCAAAAATAAACTTGCTCAAAATATCCTTGTACCGATTCTCGAATATTAATAATTACCCAAATCTCTTTATATAAAATACGTTATTTGTTTTTCATACATCATTGTCTGCTGATCATGCTCCCGAAATCAGAGCGAACAGTTCCCAGTCCAGTGCGAGTTGATCAACCTCACACACAATTACACAACAATACAATACAATTCAAATATTCTTTACAACCCCTGAATTACCCCACAGACACGCGCAATTTTTCCCACTATGTCTTCCTTCACGGTAAAAGCGTCAAATAAACATACATACTTATAAATTCAAAAATTGAAAACACATTGGTAGGTAAGTACGTTCCGAACACAAATACAAATCATTTTCTCCGAAGTTCGAACCCGCGATCCTCCGAACGGAAGCCAACGATCCCATCCACTTGGCCACCGACACTACGTCCGTTTTTCCTGCTACCTACCTATTATTAAAATGAATTAATTGTTTCCTTAATTTTTTTTCTTTTACGTTTTTATCTAATTTTTTTCTTTTACGCTTTTATGAATCAACTTAATGAAGTAAATACCTAGTTTTTTCCTTTATTCATTTGTACCTTTTACTTAATTTTTATTATTATGTATTTCCGTAATTGCATAAAAACATTCACTACTAATGATACATACATAGAAGGTTTGGTGAAGAACACCGTCTGAATGAGATGGAAAATGGATAGTTGTCATTTGTGAGCAATAATTTTCTTATTATAATTCTGCAACCCCCCATCTTTTAATTTTGTAAACCGCAGTACGATCCGCAGTCTAACTCGCTTCTCAATACTTTATCCTAAATCAATACCCGTAACCGTCTCCGTGGTCGAGTAGTTAAATACTCGCATCACGCTATATATAGAGGTTCCGAGTTCGAATCCCGGCGAAGCTCCGTCGAACAAACATCACCCTGCGAGACCTCTCTCAGCTCGACCTAATCACCGCAGTTCGAATTTCCCGACTAACCGAAAAGAAAGCTGACTCCGTACTTCGGAATGCACGTTACGCCGCTGGTCCCGGCCACCATCTTTAGATGCAGTCGCTACACGAGTCATGTCAGAAGCCATAGGCGGCCCAACGATTCCGACACCCGAGCCCGTGAAGCAAGTCAACCTCGAACCTCACAAGCTAAGTAGTAGTAAAAGAATAACCAGTAATCTTTTTTTTTTCTAAATATCAACCTCCATTAATTTAAATTCCTGAATAAAAGAAACTTAACACGTACCCTATAACAAAATTCTCACTTTCCATTTCACGAACAGCAAATTGTGACCATACAGTCACTTTTCTTATAACTAATCCGACTACTTTAATTTTATTTTATTTATTTTACTACGTTTCCTAATTTATTCGCGTTAATAATTTTTATTTCATTTACTTTTCTAAACAATAAAGTTTTTGGTAAATTATTTTAATAAGTTAATGTTCAGGCTGTATGACTCAATACTTTTTGCCTTTCCTTTCCCTTTAGAAAAATGAATGAAAGCAAAAAAAAAGTAATTTGTTTATTTTGTTCTCATTAAATAGATTTGATACCTACCTACAAAGAAAATCCACAAAGAAAATCCACAATTGTACAAAGAAAATCCACAATTTCGCCACATTTAAGAAGGTGAGTTTATTTAAATAATAATAACAAAATGCAGAACTACGTTTTCTAAGAAAACGCTTGTCCAAAGATTCAATAACCTAGAAAAGTTTACATTGGAAAACTGCTATGAACCAACATAGAAGTTTCAAGTAAAAACCTTCTGTTTCTCTTGTTTAAGTTATAACCCGAGACTTTCAGATAATCCCCATCGCTTTTAAAATGCTACTAGCTAAATATTAATCCACTTTTAACCTTATTTTTCAGATGAAAACAACAAGATGAAACCTATTGAATCTATAAAGAATGTCTAAGACTATACTAAGAAGAATGTCCAGAACCGGCGGTCAACCAAGCCCAAAGGATCCCCTCAAACATGGCTTTCTATCAAGAAGAATAATCTATACAAATACAAGTGAATTAAGAAAATAAGTGCCATTGGAACATTTTGTGCTATTAAATTTCATTGTGAAAATTGTACATAACTTAGTCATCTGTGAAAGTGAATGTCACTGTTTGTTATTTACATTATTACTATTATTTTCTTCTGTGAAAGTTTCATATTTATTAAAACTGGTAAGTAAGCAGTGTTTTTGTTTTATTTGCTTCTGCTTTTAGAAACTGAAAGTAAGATAAAAAGCTAAATCTTTTACAAGAAATTAAATTTCAAAGTAAACTAATAAAAATCATTTCATGTACAGAAAAGTGATTCTATGTAAATTACTTATATGAAAGTTTCATAATAGACTGATTAAACTCACATACCTCAGAATAAAAATATTATCAATAAATCAGAAAAACAATTGATATTGAACTAATAAGATTCTAATAAGTAAACAGACAAGATGATCCTGGTCACGGCACCAAATTGTAACCCCCCCCCCTATAAAAATGGTTTATTCTATCCGAAATATTATTATTATTGCTAGACGATCACGGCCAGTGAAACGAAAGTGGAAAGACTCTACATTATGAACCGCTTACGAGTAACCCCGAATCTTTTAGTGAGAATTTTGTTAGACCTAGCTAAATAGATATCCCTGTTTTAACCGCAAAGACTTATAAGCTTCCCGGAGATGAATAAAATGTATGAAATTTGGTAAGTTTAAAGGTAAAGAATATAAAGTAAATATGTAGGAAAGTAAATACTGATTAGAATGAGATATTAAGTATCTAAATTAAAACTGTATTGAATAGAGAAAGAATATTATGATAAAATTAACTTGATTATGAAAACTTATTATGGATAATGAAATTAAATATATTTTTTGAAATATCTAGTTGATGAATTGGAGGTTCGCAAGCAAGAAAATAGGAAAGTACTCTGTATTTGCAAGTTGATATGAAATTTATAAATCATACCCGGCATCCGGTGAGATTGAGTGAGAAGGAGAGTCTGGTAGTCTGCTCCACCTGCTATACTGCTAAATCAACATCAGTCATCATCTCCAATATACTTGTTCAATTTTGATTCCTGTAAAGTTAATTAGAAGTTGACTTTTGAGTCTCCACAGTCATACCGAAGCTGTGGAAACAATAAAGATAAAGGATTATAAAATATTATTTTTACGAACTGTGACTTTGGGAGCTCCCCAATCAGATAATCCTGCAAGATAACATAGGTATATATATTTATTTTATAAAGATCATAGAAAGTAATAAGTGGAAGAATTTTGGGAGAATTATACATAATAATATATAGATAGAACAAATACATGAACGTACTTATTGATAGGAAGGTAGGTATGGCAGAGGATGCCCAAAAATCAACAAGCATTACACTGAATAAAATTCAGAGTAATACTTAACTTTCTGATGACCATGTAGTCTGCATGCAGCTTCCGACGCCGTTGCTCCAGACTTCTGCTGACGCTCAAACCAACTCATTTTCTTGAAATTCCTAGTTTTTAATAACCTAAAAATTCTCTTCTCTTGGAAAAAGTCTCGATGACTGATGCAACGCTTTTGCGGAAATCAAAATGGTCGACCTCGAATTCCTTTGTATTTTATTGCTTGCCCACCAAATAATATGATCATAATACATAATAATTAGAAAATTAATAATAAAATTACATAAAATAAATTAAATAATTCCGGCATGATTTTATAATATTTTTATCTAATTAAATGTTTATTTACTATTAAATATATCTATAATTGACGAAAATTTCTTCCTGTTCAAAACTAGAATACGGAAGTGAATATTTGTATGACAATAACGCCAACTATCGTCAAATTGTAGAAGCTCTGCTCTAACTAGTGGAAGATAACTACTCCCTGCTAATATCCGACTTTTATTTAGAAAATTGAATGTATTACTTTGATTCTATAATTCATATTTTAATTATATTATAAAGACTGAATAACAGAGTTAATTTGTTAGGTAATTCTTTAAGGATCAATCCTTTAAATGCTTAGATTTATACAATGCCCTGAATGATTCCTATTTACCATCCTGCCAAACTCCATGTACTTGATCTGGTAAGAAGATTAGTTTGTTTTTGCTTTTAGCACAAACTGAATGATTATTTAATCTGAAAGTAGGTAGAAATTCCAATCCGCATGGTATGGATGCTTACTACAGGAGTGCTATTGCTTTTCCTCAGTCAGACTATAATATCATAAAGTATTATATACTTTTGAAAATAAAATATTATGAACTATTATTTACTTATGTAAATCAAGCACATAAAAGCCCGACCAGTCAGATAGAACAACAATCATTTGGTCTTATTATTCTCAAAGATCAATACATTAAAAATTGATTATTTACTTTTGTATTTATAAGTCTCAAGATATAATCTAGACAGAATCTCTTTATATAAATAATATAAATATCTTCATAAAGACTTTCAACTAATAAGCATGTAATTAATTTATAACGTAATTTTTTATAAAACATTTGTGAAATCTGTACGGGACCCAGGTTGGTACCGTTACAAGTAAGAGCTCTAATTCGTTTAACTGCATACGCCGCTGAACTCAGTTTGTTCGACAATTTATTTATGTGAGGATCCCATTGCAGTTTGGCATCCAAAGTAATTCCAAGAAATACAGCAGAGTCCACAAGGTCCACTCTCTGTCCCTTTATTATTATATCAGTTGCTACTGGAGTAACATTTGGTAATACAAATTTAAGGCATTTTGTTTTATTTTCATTGAGTAATAAATTATTTACCGTAAACCAGTTAACTACATCATGGATAGCATTGTTTACGTCGTCATAAACTAATTGTTGTCTTTTAACTTTAAAAATTAAAGAAGTATCGTCGGCAAACAGTACCAACCCATGTTTTTCTTTTATAAGATATGGCAAATCATTAATATACACTAAAAACAAAAAAGGACCAAGAATGGAACCCTGCGGGACGCCCATTTTTATCTTAGATCCAGGCGATCTTTTCCCATTAACATCGACCAAATGGAATCTATTCGTAAGATATGATTCAAGAAGATCGAGCGCCCGGTTTTTTACACCGTAATGATTTAGTTTCCTGACCAGAGTGCTATGATCGACACAGTCAAAAGCCTTGGATAAATCACAAAAAATGCCAATGGCATCCATTGAATCTTCCCAGGCATCAAAAATTTTAGTAATGAGCTCAACGCCTGCGTCAGCAGTTGAGCGACCCCGAGTAAATCCAAATTGATATACGTGCATTAAATTATTTCTATAAAAATAACCCTGCAACTGATTAAGAATAAGTTTTTCAAATATTTTACTAAGTGTCGGCAGTATAGATATAGGTCTAAAATTGGTGGGGTCTGTTGTACTGCCGGCTTTGAATAAGGGTATGACTTTACTCAGTTTCATCAGGTCAGGAAACACACCATTATCAACGCATTGGTTAAATATAAAACTTAGATGAGGTGCTATACAATCTATTATGGAACTTATTATTTTCACGGAAATTCCGTCAACGTCGGGAGTCTTTTTCCTTTCCAGGGATTTGAATACCTTTATAATTTCGTCGCTGTTGACATGTCTAAATTTAAAAACAGTTTTGGATTCCTCAACGTTACGTTTAAGTATGGATTCAGCCTCAGTGGGAGACGAGTTCAAAGACTTGGTTGTCGAAACAGGAATATCAGTAAAGAAATTTTCAAAAGCTTTTGCAATTTCTAAGTCAGAACTCAAAATTTGGTTGTCTATTTTAAGCTTAAAGTTGTTGCTTGCTGGCTTAGATTTTCCTGTTTCGTTATGTATAATTTGCCAAGTGGTTTTAATTTTATTGTATTTTTACTAGATTTTATCTTATTATTAATAAAATTAGATTTAGCTACAATACACACGCGCTTAAACATTTTTGAATATTCACGAACATAGTCTACAAACGTACTACTTTTGTTATATGATCTTTCTTCATAAAGCTCATATAACCTTTGTCTGCTCTTATGAACTCCCACTGTTGCCCAATCACTGAACAATAATTTATTACTAGTTTTGATTTGTTTTGGCTGGAATATTATATCATATTCGTTTTTAGCTAAACTAGTCAGTGAATTATACAACGTATTTGGATTGTCACAATATGATAATTCAGGTAATTTATCCATGATATTATTTCTGAATCGTTGAAGCCGAGTGTCACTTATAGGCACGCATGTGAAATTTTTAATTGGTTCTTTTTCAATTTTAATATTAAAAGATCCTATTTGACCTGAATGATCAGAAGATAATTGATTAATAATTGATTTAAAGTAAGGTTCAATATTGGAAAATATATTATCAATACAAGTCTTAGAATTGGCAGTGATTCTTGTAGGCTCCAAAAAAATATTCTTTAAGTTATAACATAAAAATAAAGATAGCAGTCTTTGACACAAGTTACAGTTCTTTAAGAGATCAACGTTAAAATCTCCACAAACAAAAATATATTTACGCTTGTCACTTATTTTTGATAGTGCATCATCCATGACTTTTTCAAATATTTCAAAAGACGAATTAGGGCGCCTGTACACGCTCATCACAATAAGTTGCTCGAGTTCAATACAGGCTATCTCGGTAGTATGTTCAACAGAGAGGCTCACTATGTCTACTCGTTCCTTAAATTTTAAATTATTTCTAATGAGTATCAATGAACCGCCGCATTTCTTATCGGTTCTGCTGAACGAACTTCCTACCTGATGGTTGTTAAAGCTAAACATGAACTCATGCTTTTTCAGCCAATGTTCTGTTATACACAATATATCTATGTTATTACAGTTCATGAATAACTCAACTTCCAATTCTTTTGCATGCATTGCACCTTGAATATTTTGATGTACCAGATTTAAAATATTTTTACTACTATTATATACTGGTATATTTAGGATACTTGTGGGAATGCCAGAGTTATTCTCTATTGTCTTTTGAATTAATTTAAACAATTTGGAACATATTCCAAATTATTCAAGGTGTTACAATTAATTTGCTCAATAGAAGCAATAGTCTTATTGGTCAGTGAACTGACTGAATTTAATATACAATATGATAGGATCTGTGCTATCTGTCTGGTAAAAAATTTTGGTAGGTAGTACCTATCCTTGGTCAAATAAAAATAATTTCCAATATAAATATTGGTGTCAATAAAATGAAATTTGTCACAATGACGACATGTCAGTGTATGCATTAACGTGTTATAATTGTGTCGTTTATCATTTTCATTTGACTGGAAAGATTGACTGAAGGGAAAAGCAAACAAAACAATTTTTGTTACATTTTGTACTGAATTCAATTCGGAAAAATATTTAATAAGATCTTTCTTTGATAAATTTTCCCTTCTTCCAATTAAAATTAATAAAATAGTTGGTTTTGTAAATCGCGCCGTCAACACTTTGGCAAGTATTTGGGAATATGTAGCCCCAGGTATACAATTGTTTATTACTGTATTACCCAAATGCCGGCTTAATTGTAAACACATACCTTTTCCAAGTTCATCGCTATACATAACGTAGTCCTTAGTTGGTGAGAGGGAGGTGGTATTGTTGTCGGAGTCGACGGACGGCGGCGCCTGAGTCAGTATCAGCTGCTCGGGCAGCTGTTGTACCGAGTCGGAACGTCGTCGCGCGGCCGGCGCCGGCGCGGCATAGTTCACTGGAGCTGGAGTTAACTTGCAATCACAACAGTGATTGTTTGCCATAGACATATACGTATCGTAATTATATTGACACATCTCCAATAAACTATCCATAGCCGATACGTGCTCCTTGATTTCATTTTGCGATGACTCATATTTGAGAGAAATTCTTTGTAATGATGAATTTAATAGAAACATTTCTGACTCAAGGCGCCGTGTCTCACATTCATAATTTTGTGTAATTTTTTCTACATTTAATCTATAATTATCAATTTCGTTAATTAAGTCGACACGTTCTTTACTACAATTTAAATTTTTACAAAGCGTTTTATTTTTGTTGGCTAATTTTTGTGTTTTTTTAATATAATTATTTAGTTTAACATATTTTTTAAGTTTATTTTTACTACAGCTCATTGTCGTCACCGATTGTGACCTACTGGGACTTTCACATGTTAAATCAATTGTTACAGTAGGTTGTTGTTCGGTCGGTGAGATAACAGAGGGGGCAGGTGTAGTGACCAGCTCATCGAAGAGTGTCTGGGTCTGGGCCGAGTCGAGGTCGTCGATAATGGTTTCCAGCGAACGAATCTTGTCTCGTGCGTCACGTAGCTCCTTCTCCAGTGTAGTGATACGAGCCAAGGAATCTTCAAACGCGCTGCCATCCCGGTCGAAACTGTCCACCAGACCCTGAAGCCGATCCCTGTCACCCGCCATGTCCACAAGCTGGTTATGCAGCTCTGTCATCTCACTTTTCATTTTTCTATTTTTATCTACTATGAGTAACACCTCCTTCTCACTCTCTTCCCTCTCTGTAAGCAACTGCTTATTGATGTCCCTACACTGCTTAAGCTCATGTAAAGCGAATTTCAAGTTATCTTCCAACTGACGGGCTGCGGTACTTCTGGTAGTAGGCATTATAAATAATAAATAATAATTGAATATCAATAAACAAGATCGAAGCACAGCTGATAAGCAGTTACCTACTTAGTTTGAGGTTATGCTTTGGTTTGTAAATATAGCAAGTTATTATGCAGGAAATTTATGCAATTACAATATATTAACGTGTTTTGAATATTTATTATGCAAAAAACACCATAAATACCTGCCAAACAATGCTATATTTTAAATATTTCTAGTGAGTACGTAACGGTTTTTACTAAGTCCACACACAGTATTATTTTTCGTATTTCTAGCACTTAAACTATAAAATAATATTTAACACACTTATTTTAACGTATTACTAAATAGATGAACTTGGAATAATATGTAATAATATATTAAATCACGAAATAATTACGGAGAAGTTTGTTTACAATGTAGCCGACAGTGTTGCCAGCGCCTTACATAGTAGGCCTACTGTTTTATAGTTCTTCTGTCTCTATCTTTTATATTTTCTTGTTTTTTGGACTAAAAAGGACTGATGACGAACGAATGGTGTTACTTATATAATAACAGCAACAGTAGATAGCTATCAGAATTGTGAGCCTTGGGCCATGACAAACGATCACAGTTTTAACGAAAATTGCCGATGATGTTTTTTGAGAATCCAAAACTGAACTCCGACAAGACTCTACTTTGACAAAACATAAAACCTAACTTAACCTAACCTACCGAACTTGTCGGAGTAGTGTCTTGTCGGAGTAGAGTCTTGTCGGAGTTCGGTACTTAAACCGTTTTTTGATGATAATGTTTGTTGTATATTTTCAGACAAAGCGCGACCTAGAGGCGCTAGTGGACGAGCTAAACGCGGGCCGGCCGCAGTGCCCCGTCGGGCTCAACACTTTGGTGATCCCGCGCAAGCTGTCCGCGCAACACCCCGACCTCAACCAGCCCTACGTGTACCTCAACTGCGGACACGTGCAAGGTACACACACACACACACACAACACGCTGGTGATCCCGCGCAAGCTGTCCGCGCAACACCCCGACCTCAACCAACCCTACGTGTACCTCAACTGCGGACACGTGCAAGGTACACACACACACACACACACACACACAACACGCTGGTGATCCCGCGCAAGCTGTCCGCGCAACACCCCGACCTCAACCAACCCTACGTGTACCTCAACTGCGGACACGTGCAAGGTACACACACACACACACACACACACACACACACACACAACACGCTGGTGATCCCGCGCAAGCTGTCCGCGCAACACCCCGACCTCAACCAGCCCTACGTGTACCTCAACTGCGGACACGTGCAAGGTACACACACACACACACACAACACACACACACACACACAACACGCTGGTGATCCCGCGCAAGCTGTCCGCGCAATTTTAGCATTTTTTTTCTATTTACATCGATTTTCAACCGCGCTATCAGTTTTTCCACTTTTTTCCGTGAGAACTTTCTTTCTTTTGTACAAAACGTAAAGAAGCGCCGGGCGCAGATAAGTAAACGTCGTTTGTTTGCGCTCCGTCATTCGAGTTTTCATCTTTTCAGTGCGGCTATTTGACTTGGCATCGTGATTGACATGTGTGTTGTATTGCAGGCGAGCACTCGTGGGGCGCCGAGGGCAGCGAGGCGGGGCTGCGGCGCTGCCCCATGTGCCTGACGGCGGGGTCGGTGGTGCGCGTGTGCATGGGCATCGAACCCGCCTTCTATGTAGACAGCGGCCCGCCTACATACGCCTTCAACCCCTGCGGACACATGGCCAGCGAGCGCACCGTCAAGTGAGACATACACACAACACACTGTATAAAAATAAAATTATCAAATTGGCTACTTAAACAAAACTACGATGACACAGAAAATTTACTCACAATATTAGTATGAATGTGTATGGAGTATAATATAATATGCTTTTAAAAATTCACACTTCCAACCCAAACACACACACACACACACACACCGTATTATTATTATATATATTATATATTTATTATATAGACATCTACTACACATAAATTGAAATGTTTTCTTTTATTCATCTATTGGCTGGCGTATAATATAATATGCTTTTAAAAATTCACATTTCCAACCCAAACACACACACACACACACCGTATTATTATTATTATTATATCAGCCAGTAGAAAGAATGGAGTATGAAGAAACGAAGACAAAAAAGAATGGAGTATGCCAATATAACGTACATGACGAAAAAAAAACAGCAAGGCGGGGCCTAGTATACTTCGTCTCGAGCCATTGCATACAATTTTATCTCTTAAGGCGGCAATTCTGCTAATAGTACTGTGACGCCCGCGGCTCGCCAGGTCCGGGGCGAGCCAGCGAGAGCGCACAGGAAAATTAAGGAGGTGCTTGATAGTAATAATTACACAACATCACTGGTTAATAAACATATTGGTACGAGGTTATAACAAAAGTTATATATAAAATTAGGAATTTCACATGAATTTAGATATCGGCCGACATGTAGAAGAGGTAAAGGAAAAAGTGAATATAAAAATGAATGAAATGACGGATGATTGTCGATTGAATTCCAAAATTAAATATTCGAATTTAGAAGAAAAAGAAATGGTAAGATGAGAATGAGGCAACGAGGTGGCATGCAAGGCACCACGTTACAGTACATTGTTGTGTTGTGTAGTGTCGTAATAGTAAAATAAATGTATCACTATCACTATCACTACATAGTATAAAACAAAGTCGCTTTCTCTGTCCCTATGTCCCTCCCTTTGTACGCTTAAATCTTTAAAACTACGCAACGGATTTTGATGCGGTTTTTTTTAATAGATAGAGGGATTCAAGAGGAAGGTTTATATCTATAATACATGCATAATATACTTAAGAATAACCCACAATAACCATTTTCCCGTGCGGAGCCGGGGCGGGTCGCTAGTTATAATATAATATTTGCGTGTGCGCAGGTACTGGGCGGGCGTGGACATCCCGCACGGCACCAACGGGTTCCACGCGATCTGCCCCTTCTGCGCCGCGCCGCTGCAGGGCACGCCCGGCTACGTGCGGCTCATCTTCCAGGACAACCTCGACTGAACAAACACACGCCACACCGACACTCAGGTAAACCATCTACAGAGTGCACCAAACTTCTAGACGCCTCTGAAGTTGGCGCGAGCCGCGTCGCAGTAGTATTAGTAGGTGTCAGCGGGGTACGACGGGAAGCGACGCACACTGGGGACTAATGTATGGAGGCCGTACCCAAAACTCAAAATGACTGTTTTGTTTCTTTGTAGTGAAGTTATTTTCACATCTATTAGTTAATAGTCAATAGTATTTATTCATGAACAATTTACATTGTGTTTGATCACTTTGAAAGTGATGATACTGACACTATGACGTCTACAAACTTCATGATGCGAAAGCTTTACTGTTTCGTAATAATCTTAACGCGACATAGTGACATTAGAGCCTTAGTAGTTCTGTCATTATATCGCGTTTGACAGCTTCTCGAGCTTCTCGCGCCTTACATAGTAAGCCTACCGATAAAATTATGTAAAAAATCGATTCCATTAAACTAACTTAACTAACTGATTGTTTTTTTTATATTTTAGGTTGACCGGGGTCCCTGAAGTGTGCGAGTGAGCTGAACGATATTGGAGTAACATAACAACTACCATTTTGTAATGACACAATAGCTTTTGCTATGATAATAATCTAAGGATAAATGTATGTACTATCATCATTGCTTAGTAGAAGTATACCAATACTTCACGTGACAGTTTATGTACTAAAATATTCAAAACAGAATTGTTAATTTGTTAAGAAAGTGCCTCCCGTACAGGATAAACGAATCGCCAAATTATTTTATTCATTTGCATTATTAGTTTTTTTTTAGTCCCTAATAAGTTTGTTTTATTTATATAAGCTACATAATAGCGGCAAGTTAAATGCCGAATCTTTGTTATACGCAGTGAGGAGATGGGAGATAAGATCTATTCATATCTTTCTTCGACTACTTAAAGCGAAATATAGCCCTTCTCTCTCTTACTCGTTTGAATCTTTCTTGTGCCTAAGCATTAATAATTCTGTTTTTTAAATCGGCTTAGGGCGGTTAGGCACTACGTCCAGTTCGGTTCCGAATCCGAGAACAAACCAAACGATGCAAACCGTGTCGGACGAAAAAATTAACGGAATCGGACGGTAAGTGCGTAACCCCTCTTAATCTATTTACTGACAGCAACATTTCTGCGATTTTGTTAGAATAAATAACTTTCAATGCGGACATGTTTACTGTACTACAGTAACTACTTCTACTAGCTTTTTGTATAGTTCACGTCTTGTAAATGGTTCATAAATTGAACGATAATTCAACATTCAGTTTATTGTTGGATAACAAGCCAACTATATGAATAATCAACGGGACTTGCAATCTCATTATGAGATTTATGTATGACTATGGACGGTTAATTTGAAACTTTTCTATAGATTGTTTTGAATTTAAGAGTTTGAGACAATCATTACTTGAGAGACAGTTCTTGATCACAATGCCTCTCGCTGTGACATTACTAGACACCTACAATAAATACCGGATAATGCATGCAACGCAAGCTGTTGCTCACTGTACAAAACCTATTTGTATCGTAATTTGAATCTCACTGTGGCTAACCTCAACATTAAAATGTAAACCAAGTATAATAATCTTTGGATCATTGTCCTTATGTCCGTTAAATAAAAAAGACAATCGCGGTGCGCGTGTCTAGTTTACCCTGCACTTGACCGTATCACTTATGTATAGTTATTTAAAAAAAAAAAATTGCAAGCAAATAGAATATTGATACTGATTTATTTGATTATACCTACATCAATACTTAATTTTTCGATACAAAAGAAGTTAATATTGCACTTCAACATGTATGATAAGAAATAAATGATTCTGCGGCGATTATGTGTAGATACTACATAACACAGAGCTGCAGCTAGCTGCTATTCGTCTGCTTAGATACAATAGGGCTCTTACAGACTAGCCTCCGTCGTTTAGAGGTGGAAACAAACTATAAGATCGTCAGCTGCGATTTAAATCGTATCTACACTGTGACCTTTAGCATTCGGACGTCCGATTCTGTCTGTCGCTATTTCTGACAAATTGACGCTCTTTTGTGCGAGATACAGGTGAAAGTAATGAAAAAACATTGAGATTTAACATTATCTTAATAATCTGCCAGAATCTCCACACTATCAGATGTACTACTAGGAAGTTGCACGAAGTTGCACAGTTCTGTGACTCATTTCCTAAATCTATTTCCAGACTGTTGGATAATGGAGCTGGGACATATGATTGAAGTGATTAAAGTTGCTTGTACAAATTAAAGCGTGGTTCACATACTTATAAAAATGTGTTACAATATGTATGTTAAGATTATTATAAAGAAGTTTGATGACTAACTAGAATATTTATTTGTTAATGGCCCGACGGAATGATAAGTTTAAAATAGATGATTAAACTTACAAAATATATTTAACGCTTTGTACATTGCTATTTTGATTAATTTTATTGTTTGTGTTTATGAACGGAGAGTGAGTGTGAGAAGCGTTTTTCATTAAAGCAATACTTCTTATAAACAGTTGATAGTTACTATCTATAATCTATCCTAAAACCCGCATCTAATCAGACTTGTCTATTTTGAATATGATTGTATTGTTTTTGATTCTGATATTGTTTTTAATTTGATTAACTCGGACACAAACTAGGTTTTTGATGATATGTATGTAAATACACTTCGTTAGTAGTTATTTTTAATTAATTTATATTTGGTCTGTAAGTGTGTGCGATTAGCTGTAAGCAAGCCTTTTAGCGTAGTACCTTTTAAGACCGGTACAGATGTTTTACCTCACGAGTGCAGGTGAACCATACTTGTGTGTCTTGTGTGTGCACATTGTGTTTGTGTGCGTAGCGCTCAGTTTAGTAGTACGCACACAAGAGCGCGTGTCTATACGCACACAACTACAAGTAAGGCTCGCCTGCACTCGTGAGATAAAATAACTGTAACAGTATAATTTGTGTTCTTTGAGCTCATCAATTTGGATTCAATTCTAAGCTAGAGATATTAATTCCGATAACGAAGAAATAGACTCCATTTTACATAATAATAAAATAGAAAATCTTTAAAATTCACAGACATCCCATCCCTTTTTAGTACGTGTAAACTTGTGTTATGCGAGAAAGAGACGCAATGATCCGATAGACTAAAGCCGCTTGTATATGCTGTACGGCGGCTATCACGCGCGTGATAGAAATGCCATGTATATTGTAATGCATTAATTTAAGAAGCGAGTACTTGAGGAGATAATACTTTAAATTCAACTGTCGCTTTTTAGTTTAAAAAGTTCCGTTCAGTTGCATCCAATCGGATTGTTTAGGTTTAACAGTCTAAATGTATTTTCTTAGCTGTCGATCTCAGCATATAAATTTATTATGTAATAAATCTCGAGTCCCATTCATCTATGAATCAAACATATGAGTCAAAATATATGTGATTGATTATATGCTTTATACTTGTATGTTTGAGTAAAACAAGCGCTTTTGATATCAGACAAAATACATCTAGCACCGAAACATCAACAATGTTGTAAAAATAAAGTAAGTTTTCTAGCGTAGTGCTCGTTAGTTTTACGTAGTATGGGGAGGTTTAGTTTTTATACAATTCGAATTCACTAGTTAGTGGTTACACTAGTATTGAACGCTTTCTGTTCATTGAAAAATAAAAACATAATTAAGAAAATGTGTTGAATATTCGAGTGATGGATTATTGTCAACCTTGAGTTGTCAATGTAATACTGTACTTGGTTGTTAGAGAAAATAATGAATTAGTTCGTTCTAATGGAGGCTGAAGGCAGTGCATACTGATCGTGCAGCTTTGAACCATATTTCAATATTGTTATCTTTCATACAGCAACACCACTAAAATAACCCTACTCTTGTATGTAAATTTTGCTTTGTTATAAACGTGTGTCTAAATGTTAAGCGGAGTTGACAATTTCGATTATGGGGAAACATTTCGAGTGACGGACGACGCCTGTAAGTCACTACGGAACGAAGTATCTCGGTGTACAACGCGACATAAAGCCGGCTACACACGCGTGCCGTGTTTGCCAATCAGAGCGAGACGCGGTTATGCGCTAGAGTGAGCGCGGTGATTTGTATCTCATTCTAACGCGTAACTGCGTCTCGCTGTATAAGTTTGACAACTCAAATTTCTCGCATTTCTGCAGTAGCTGTAGAGCCCACAAATTGAAATGAGATTGTCAACTACCGCTATTCTAGACTTATTTTGAATAGAATGAGATTTAGTGAATGCTTGTGTCAGTTCTGCGCATCGGACTAAATCACTAAAATCCTATAATAATTTTGTCTTTGCTACGGTTTTAGTCCGAAGTGTACTATAATCAACTTGTTCTAACATTTATTAGTGGTAATAAGAACTGAATTTTATTTATATTAAGTGCTAGGTTAATAAAATTGCTCTTTTGAGTTAGAAAATTGATGCTGTTGTTTTTATTTCAACTGAAACTATCTTTGTGTCTTAGACCAAAAATGAAAAAAATATTTTACATAAAGATTTAAATTAAATGAAATATAGATACTTTTAATTTTAAATATTTTATTGACTAGACTTTTTACGAAGGCCACAATTCCTATAATTACATTAGTCTTTATCTTTAAAAATAATAAAATATTAACTATAGCTAACATAAACATAAGCTTTAGTACTATTAATAATAAAATAACTTCCAATCTGGAACACTTAAATTATTTCAAGTATATTTTATCTTATAAAAAGCTGTGTGCACACAACTCGAGTAATCATGATCAGGAACATAAAATTGTAACTAAACTACTTTATTAACATGAGTGAAATATTTAAAAAATAATAATTTCTCAACAAACTTGGTCACAAGACCAACCACTCTATATGAAAGTGGGAGAAGAAAAGTCTACAAGGGGTTAATTTCTTTGGATATGGTTCAATCCAAGCTAGTGCATTAGTCTTGAATAGTTCTATTCAACAAAATGATCTTCTCCTGCGTCTACCTCATGAGCTACTTCAATAAAATTCTAAAAAGTTTTCACAAAAAATTCTGCACAACGTTTCACGATCCATGATAAAAAAGTAGCTTTTAAACTTACTTTGAGTTTATCGACAGTTACCTTTCAAATGCAATTCGGCTGCGTTCCAGCTAGCTGTCAAATCTCTTAGCGCGGTACCGATTTCTGTCAAATGGCGAACTACGAATGTGGTTCAATCAATTCCAATCTAGCTGAGATAGTTTAGCGCAATCGGAATGCTGAATAGTGTGTGATGTGATGAGACTAGAATATCATCATCATCAGTTCGGTGTATCGAGGGTTGATCGAGGTTGGAATAGTCCAATGCGATCGTCGTATTGTTCAGTGCAATGATCCCGGAATAGTTCAGTAGGATATTAGTACGGAATAAAACGATTCAAGAGTACGGAATAGTTCAGTGCGCCGATTCCGGATAGTCACAGCGCTCGGAGTCTGTTGTTCAATGCGACGAGCCCAGAATAGTTCAGTGTGACGATCCCCGAATAGTCAATGCTATTAGTTCGAAACAGTTCAGTGCTACGACCTCGGAATAGTTCAGTTCGACGACCATGGAATAGTTCAGTGCGACGACCATGGAATAGTTCAGTGCGACGACCATGGAATAATACAGTACGACGACCATGGAATAGTTGTGCGACGACCATGGAATAGTTCAGTGTGACGACCATGGAATAGCTCAGTGCGACGACCCCGGAATAGCTCAGTGCGACGACCATGGAATAGTTAATGCTAATAGTTCGAAACAGTTCAGTGCTACGTACGACCTCGGAATAGTTTAGTGCGACGACCATGGAATAGTTCAGTATGGCGACCATGGAATAGCTCAGTGCGACGACCCCGGAATAGCTCAGTGCGACGACCATGGAATAGTTAATGCTAATAGTTCGAAACAGTTCAGTGCTACGTACGACCTCGGAATAGTTAAGTGCGACGACCATGGAATAGTTCAGTATGGCGACCATGGAACAGTTTAGGGCGATGACCATGGAATAGTTCAGTGTGACGACCCCAGAATAGTTAATGCTAATAGT